>QUWT01000289.1:0-25835 GCA_004329165.1 Spatholobus suberectus | reverse complement strand
ATGCTTAAAGAAAAGGATAAGAAATATATATATTTTTGTGTCAATTAACTTATTAGAATGGGTAAGATGATTGAGAAATAATAATTACTTATAAAATCAATTTTTGGACCACATAGAAAATGAATTTAATTTCTAAAAAGAAAAACAAAATTTGGGTTTTTTCAAAGAAGGGCATTCGGCCCATTGAAAAATGAAATAATGAAGAAAATGAATTTTTCATTTAGATTTAGCATTTTTGACAATTACTTGATTTAATTCAAATTGGTGAGAATAAATCTTAGGAAAAGTTAAAGAAAAAGGTTTTCTTGAAAAAGCAAGTTCTATTAAATTTTTGTGGATTAATCTAAGAAACAAAGTTTTGTCAAAATTAACTAAATGGACTTTAGGCCCAAACTAGGAAAAGTTTTTAGAAATAAAGACCTTATTGGAAAAATTTTAATTTGTTACCATTCAACTATTATTTGAACAAATTATGGCTAGTATGGAAATAAATAAATAATCTTGTTCAAATAAAGTTAACAAATGTTTGGTAAAAAGCATGCAATTACATGATTTTCTTCAAGAAATTAGAAGTCTTGGTTTTGTAAGATGAACACCCCAAATTTTAGTAAATGGAGATAACTAGAGAGAAACTCTAAGTATGCTTTGTGGTTGCAGCATAGTCTGACCTTCCACATCAGAAAAGAACTTCTCTTCAAATTTTATTACTACGTCCTAGTCATGATTGTAGACAAAAGTCTTCTCTTTAAAATAGTCTAATTTGAAAGTTAGAAAAGGATAAGGATAAAACAAAGTAATTAAAATAAGAACTATGATAAATATGAGAATGAATATGTATGTAACTTTGATTGTTGATATTTTCCTTCCTATGACATTTACATCAAATTATTTCTATGTTTTAAGAGCGATGGATAAGTGAAATATCTGTGATGAGTAACTCTAGAACTCTGCTGGATTATCTAGAGAGTATGTCTTGAAACTTAGAAAGTCAAATCATAAGAAAACCCCGATTGAGTTAGGACCATGCTGAGAAGCATGAGTGTCGGTGTTTGGGAAGTCACAATATGGTACACTATGAGATGAAAGGCAAGGACCATTGGTCGGGTCTTGAGGGTAAAGGTGCTGAGTTGTGAACATCCCAATGGCCAAGTTAGCACCCTGAGCCAGGGTAAATCACATAAACCGACTTGGCAACCCTGACACCTACTCAGCATCACCATGATTAGTGTAGTGTATATCCCTGATGGGCGTGTGGCTCTTTCCTCGAGGATGATGATTACGACATGGATGTTTGTACTTTGTGAGGGATTATACAAACTCCTAATCGCTTCCCAGGGATTCCTGATGGTTAAAGTAAATCATCAGAGATAGGTATGAATTTATACGTCTGGTAAAGGTTGAGATTGAGTCGTAATAGCGCAGATCAGACCTTAGAATTTCCCCTGATTGCTTGTTTAATTTGTTGTTTGTAGCCTATTAAGAAAAGAATGAGGCACACACACATACTCATACACCATTTTTGTATAAATTATTTTATAACTAATATTTCTAATATTTCATGCATCACATGCCAAAGACATATATATTGCTAAATGCATTAATCATTTTTTATATGATAATCACTTTATTATTTCAATTTTTTGCTTAAATTTTAAAACATATAAAGAATATTTTATTTATTAAATCTTATGTCAATTATTATTATCACAGTAATTCTTTTTTTTAATCATAAAAAAAATTATTCTTTTTTTCTAAAAATAATTTTTATTTTATTATCTTTAAGTAATTAATAAAAGAAAATAATTTAATAAAACAGTAATTTGGATATCAAATAAGATTATGTTTAGATCAAGATATTATATAATTAGTTTAAAATATTTTAAATGACATACATAATAAAGAATAACTATAAATATGAAACCAAAATATCAATAAAAAAATATATTTAGACAGGAATAATTTATTCAAGTGCCTACAAATTTAATTAGCCTGTTGTTTGATTGATGCTGTCTTTTTCTCTTATTTTGTTATCTAGCAAAAACCAAATTTTAAATGATAAAATCAATTATTACAAACTATATTATATATAAATTTTTAATTTATAGCAACATTAAATTGAGATTAATATATATGTATGTGTGTATATAAATCTACTCTATATTCATACATATTCATAAAATTAATAATTTATAAAAAAAACATGTTTAATACTTAGCATAATATAAGACTTTAAAATTTTAACATCATGACTTCAGGAAATTGGAATGAATTGTGATTACAAATTTTTACCATTAAATTGTATCATTTTGTACATATTTTAATATGATAAAAATAATATCATGATTATCAAAAAAGTGGAAAAAATTATAAGTAATGAACAAATTAATAATTAAAATTAGGAATAGTGTATGTGAGGATGATGCCTACCCAATTTTAATGTAACATAGAATACATCAGAAAAAAAAGCTAATATATCATAAACTAGAATTTCTATTGTAAAAAATAGGAAATCAGATCAAGATAAGATGATTTTTTTACTTGAAATAAATATATTTAAAAGGAATGAATAAGAATTTAAAATGTAACAATGTAATCTAAAATATATCATTCTTTAATCATACTGAAATTTGTAGATATTATCTAATTCGTTATTACTAAAGTTTAAAACTATATACAAAGTAATTTTTTTTTGTCATATAAATATTTTAATTCAAAGAATGTTCATTATCAAATGTTGTAACTGTTTTTTCTTTTTAATTTACATACGTTAATCAAGATGAGATTTCTTTATCAACCGTAAACATTTAAATTACTTTAAAACTAAGGATAGTTTTATCATCATAAATGAGACAAAACATAATCACACTAAAATGTATAAAGATTTAATTTAATAATTTCCTAAAATAAACTTATATAATAGAAAATAATAAGAATTTAACATATATAGATGTAATTTAAAATGTATAAACCACCTTAATTGTATTATACTTTATTTGAGTCTTATTTAATTCGTTATTACTGAAGTTTAAAAGAAACAAATTGATACTTTTTAGATAACAATTGATACCTATTTGTTGTAAAAATAACTCAATTTAAATAAGCTATCGTCACAATCGAAAACCATAGTTTGTAATATAATGGAATAGCTTCTATATAAGACCAAAAATAGCAAAACAAATGGCCATTAATTTTCATAATAAAATGTTCTAATTGGAGAATTATGATCAACATTTGATAATCAAAAGTGCAAAACTTGCTACATTATAAAACAAGAAAGAATTGAATCACATATATAATAAGAAATAAATATCTGATATATGAGCAAAATTTTTAAAAAAATCTTGATAGAAATAGTAATCAAGATTAAAAGCAATATTATAAATGATATATGAGGAAAGTTGTCTAAAAATTTATTATTTATAATCTATTATAAAAGAAGATTTGCCACATAAGCTGATGCCATGAAGCATCACCATGTTTATCCGTTTTCGCCTTAATTTTATTGATTTTTAAATAGTTTTTTTTAATTCATAAAAAATAATATTATATTTAATTATGGTAATTAAGATAATTATAACAAATATATGTTCTAATTAAATTAAAAAATAAAATCATATGTAGATTTGATTTTATATAATATGGTAAACAATTTATTAAATTTTATGAAATATTTTTCAATAATTATGGATATGTTTTTATTTTCATGATTTTATAATTATAATTATAATAATTACTATAAATTACACTAGGTATGTTCCCAGGAAAGAGAGGTGGGTCACAACAGACATTCCTAAATACCAAGTCTTTCCTAGCCAGAACATTTCCTAGACATGTACTTTTCACATTACTACACCCTAACCAGTAACAGTAATATTGTTATAAATATTCTCTTGGTAGATATGTAGGCTATCTCTGTCTAGCTTTCTAAAGTAAGCTAGTCATCTTAGATGTCCATTACCTTTTTATGATATTAGTCTATGCTTAATATTATTGTTATTTATCTTACACTTTTGTTTTCAACAGAAAATGTAAGAGCACATGGCACAAATAATAGTCAAGACCATACCCCAGGCTTGACAAGAAAGAACTGTTTTGATACCACTAAATGTGACACCCAAATTAATTAAACTAATTTTAAGATGACTTTAATTTTATTTATTTTTAATTTGAAAATGTAGATTAGATTTTTTTTTAAATTAAACTTATTTAATTTTGATCTATTTCGAAAACTTTTTATCTTAATTTATAAATTATTTTACCATGTCAAAGATTATTTATGACATGTTAATGAAATCAATATATAACATGTGATCATAATACACAACATACTGCATTGTATATCATACATTATAACAAACATACATCGTTGTTATAAGTATTATATAGTAATTCAGAGTACCAAAATATAAATGGTTGCATAGATATCTGCCAGAAAGAAAGTCCTAACTACCCACATATATATACAATCAAAATAAAAAGGCCTTGTTAAAGCTGTGAACTATCTACAAACCCTAAAATCACCCAAAGGTGCCAAAAAGCTAAGTCCATGCTAGATCCCTCCAAAGGAGTCCTCTCCATGATTTGTCTCTGTAGCCTTTAAATCCTCCATGGCCTGTACATGCCCATTGGGCATATGGTCTCCATCCCTATGATGTTCAGAATTGCTAGAAGAAGAAGAAAAGTTCAACCATTCATTCTCCATACCAAGCTCATAGATAGAACAGTGTGGCGGTGAATCGACCTGTGGCTACTAGACTGGTGGATCAAGAAAATAGTAGTGAATATATGGGGCTTGAATAGGATCGAGCACAATGTCATCAATAGGTGGATCTCCCTAAAGAGGGGGCTTAGGCACAGGAAAAATGTCCTCCATAGGATGGTCCTCAAGGGTAGGAGGTAGTGGTGGTGCAGGAGCTCTAACATAGCCCTTGGGGGCAGTAGCAGACAAAGTCATGGGAAGAGTAATACTGGACATGAGTAACCAAATACTCAGGATTAGGGACAAGAAAGTAAAAGTGACGAACCCACAAAACGCACTAACTCTGGTGTGTTCGTCATACACCCAACGCTCATGGGGGCTATGGGATATATGAATATTCCCCAAGCCCCTAGAAAATTTCCATCATCTACTTATACCACAATCACATAAAATGAAACAGAGAAAGAAACACACAAAAAGAAAAAGGAGTGAGGATTGTATAACCTCCGTTATGTTTCACAATAGATTCATAGGACTAACCTACAACCTAAACCAAACAAATTGTTAGCAAACAAATGCACGAAACCTAGGATCTGACTTAAATTATCATGAAATAATCCAGACTCTTATAACGTGTATGGATCCATACCCTCTCTAATGATTATCATTAATCATCAAGAATCTTGAGAAGTGATTGGGAGCTCGTAAATCCACTCACTAAGTACTGACATCCATGTCGTAATCAACATTATCCTTGAGAAATAGGCTCCTGACCCAAAGCGATATGCACTACATCAATCTTGGTGATGCTAAGCAAGTGTCAGGGTTATCAAGTCGGTTTGTGATTTGTTCCGGCTCAAGGGTGCTACCTTGACCCTTAAAGTGTTCACAACTCGATACCTTTACCCTTTAGACCTTTCCAGTGGTCCCTGCCTTCATTCCACAATGTGCCAAACTATAATTTCTCATACGCAGATGCACATGCCCTCAAAGCATGGTCCTTACATAAAAAAACTTTACTAATGCATTGGGCACTAAGTTATGATACATACTCTCTAGAAATTCTAGCAGAATTTCCTCATACATAAAAAATGTCAGTCATAGAAATAATATCTAATCTCTGCTTCCTAATTATAATATTCACTAGTAAAGTAGAGATAAGCACAACATTTAATTATTTGTAAATATTAAATCTCTTATACTTAAAAATATTTTAACACACTTTTCTTTAATAAATTTAAATACTTAACTTGAAATATTTTCTTAATTTAAATAATGAAAGAGTATGTTATATATATATATATATATAATATTATTATTATTATTTATTTTTCTCCTAAGGATATAAAGTTAAGTTTTAATATATATGAAAACCGAATCATTAATATTTATATATTTCTATTTACTTAACCTTTTTTTAATTATTTTAAATAATTATATACTTCAGTTATAGAAACCATATAAAAATTTTACTTTGTTTAGACAAACCGTGTATATATATTTTAGTTACATATACCAAATCAAACATTACTAATATAAATTAAATATCCATAAAACCGTGCATTCCAAGTATCATATGTATATATATATAGAGAGAGAGAGAGAGACAGACAGACAGAGAGAGAGAGAGAGAGAGAGAGAGATAGATATAGATAGATAGATATAGATATATATTTGTAAATCATATATTTTTTTATATAAAACATTACTTATATTTAGGTTAGCAAAAATATTTTATTTATATAAATCATATATTTTTTAATAGTTATATAAAAAATTAGAATTTTTCTTCTATTTTCATAAACTGCCGTGATAGAAAATAATATTTCACACACACACACACACACACACACACACACATATATATATATATTGATTCATTTTAATAGGGTCGTAGCCCATTTTTTTCTAATGGATCCGTAAAATACTGCATCAAAAAGATGTTAGAAACAATATTACATATTCTTATCATAATATGATTTGTAATATCAATATTAATAATATACATAAATAAAAATATATTTAAAAAAAACCATCATGTGTTTAATTTATTTTTTTGGTCCATCCAAAACACTTCTTAATTCAAAAATTAGTTATAACTAGGCAAAATACACCATAATAAGCATGATTCAAGCATTAATACACAAGATTAACCATGATAAATCATCCAACTATCAAGATATCTCATCAAATAAAATTTCAAATCAATCAATAATAATAACACAAGACAATAATATAAACTAAGACATCAAATAGAGATAGAATTAAAATTGTTAGGGATTTAGGGCCAAATCCCTCCTACAAACCCATTGATCAATGAAAGAAATAAGGTTATTTCCCCACTCCCCCCTTTTACCTTGATAGAAGCTTTGATGGAAAAGAGGAGTAAGTTGGAGAAGACAACTTGAGCCACAATACCAAGCTAAACCACCTTTGGATTTTGTAATATTTCTAAGTGAGTGTTTAAGTGACAAAAAAAATGAAAATGAAAGAGGGAGAGAGGAATAACAACTCTGCAGTAGAGTGAAACGAGGATAAATGTGGTTAGAAAGATATGAATGGATTTTTATAAACATGTGTAAAATTAATTTTTTGTTAAAAGAAAAATTCTATTATCTAATAGAAAACTCTAGGTTGCCAGCACAATCAAAATTGACGTAAATCAGTAAGCTGAATTTATCCAAGATTTTATTTTTTTTTATAAATATTAGGTGTAAAATAAGTTAATTAATAATTAATTAAGTTAATTTACTTTGGGCTTGGAAAAAAAATGTGTTGGGCTTTCCTTAAGGCTCCAACGTGCAACCCATTGAAAATAACAGATTTTTATAACATATATAAATATATATTTTATTTTATTTTAATTTTATAAAATTTTATTTATTATTTAGTTATTTATAATTATTTTATGTAAAGAAATGCCAAACAATTTTCAATTTCGAGAATTATTTTTTTTTCCTTTAAATAAAAAATTAATGAACATTCTTTAGTCCAAAAAATTATTAAAAATCTAAATTAAGTAATATTTATTACTACGACCCCAATCATGGGTATCAAACTTTTGAAATTTTCATCCAGTTTTCTAGAATAAAATAGAAAAATAATTCAAGTAAAAGTGAGGGTGTTACGTTACTCCCCTCCTTTTAGGAATTTCGTCCTTGAAATTGACTAACCTAAGAAAAGTTGAGTATATAACTCTCGCATGTTGCTCTCTAGTTCTCATGTGGCATCTTCATTGGCTTATTGACTCCAAATAATCTTCACTAAGGGTATTTCTTTTTCCTGAAATCATTTGATCATACGATCCCCAATTCTCGCTGGAAATACCTCAGAAGTGAGGTTTTCTCTTACCTGTACTATATCTGGTTCAACTACATGAGAAGGATTAGCAATGTATTTTCAGAGTTGAGAAACATGGAATAAATTATGAAGGTTAGAAAGATTTGGAGGTAAAGCAATTTGATAAGTAACAGAATCAATTCTCTTAAGAATTTGATAAGGACCAGTGAATTTAGGAGAAAGTTTTCTAGATTTAAGGGCTGCCAACCTAGTTATTGGTGTAACTTTCAAAAACACATGTTTTCATTCTTAAAACTCAAGGGGTTTTCTCCTTTTGTTATAGTAACTTTTCTACCTATCCTGTGATATATTCATCTTTTCCCCAATCATTTTTATCTTATATGAAGCTAGTTGAACTATCTTAGGTCCTAAGATTAGAGGTTCTCTAGTCTCACACCAACATAATGGAGTTCTGCATTTCCTACCATACAAAGCCTCATATAGAGCCATTCCAATACTGGAGTGGAAACTGTTATTATAGGTAAACTCAATTAGTGATAAGAATTGATCCTAGTTACTTGTTTGTTCCAATACACAGGCTCTTAACAAATCTTCTAGGGATTAGATAGTCCTTTTAGATTGTCCATTTGTTTGACGGTGATAGGCTGAACTAAGTCTAATCTTAGTTCCTAGGGCTCGTTGTAAGCTATCCCAAAACCTAGAAATGAAATGTGGGTCCCTATTAGAGATTATACTAGAAGGTACACCATTTAGTCTAATAATCTCTTTGACATACAATTAGTGATAAGAATTGATCCTAGTTACTTGTTTGTTCCAATACACAGTGTAACACTCCTTTAATTTTAAATATAATTCATATTAATTTAATTATTATTTTAAGTTGATGAAAATGTGAGTAAATTTTTTTTTTCTTTGATACTAGCAATAGAAAAACAGAATTTAGAAATAGAAGTGAAATGATAAAAACTGTTTATGTATATATATATATCCAACTGTACATCATGGTTTGAGTAGTACATAATAGTCGAAGAGAAAACAAAAATACATCAAAAGACATATACTACCTAACCCAATATATACATAAAAAAAGATCCTATACAGAGCAGTATTTATCTACCCTATCCCTTAAGAAAATATTATAAACTAGGTCTTCAAATTTGGAGAAGTATCCTCTGGCTCTTCCTCAGCATCATCAGGCATTGTTATCATCTTCAATAATCAGGATTCAACATGCATAACAAAAATAATGGAGTGAGGTGATTTGTTCTAAATCACTTTCACATGTATGGTAGGAATTTAAATACAATCAATGAAGAGAACCTAGGGTTTATTCTAAGTTATACTACACTACCCTTGACTTGGTATGGATCCATACTTCCCATCAGTGAGTAATAGTTCTTAACAGAACCTGGGAAGTGACTGGGAGTACATATACTTCATCAACATCATCACATGGTACAGTCCTCATCATCAATGAGGAACAAATATCAGTCAGGACGTCCATTTATAGAGGTATACTCTCAAACCAATCCTGGAATGCTGAGCAGTTGTCGGGGTTATCGAGCTTGGTCAGGTGAATATCCCAGCTCACGGGCGCTACCCTGGCTATTAGGACTTTCACCACTCGATGCCTACCCCCGAGACCTCCCAAATGGGTCCCTGCCTTTCATTCCTCAGCGTACCAAACTGTAGCTTCCCTAACAGGGTGTCATGCCACTGCATGTCCCTTGCTTTACATTACTCACTAATATATTAATTTCTAAAGGTTCATTCTGGTCTCAAGTATTTGAGCACCAGTATAATTTCTACTAATATCTCTGCCTTATATTACAGAGATTTGATCCATACATATCATTCACATAAGTCATAATTCAAATTAAAGCACATAAACAATAATTCAATAAAAATAAAGATATACAAATTAAAATAAAGACTGATAATTAAGAAATAAATCATAGAATGGTCAAAAAATTCCATAAAAATAATTTTTAAACTTAGAAAAATAATTAGAATTTTATCATGAATTTTAGAATTTTTTCGAAAATTTTTGAAATTCAGTATTTCTAAGAAAAATGTGTCCACAGGCACTTATAGAGCACAATTAGAAGTACTAAATAAGCTTTAAAATTTATGAAATTTTTACAGATGGTCTATTAGTGTGTCTAGACCTTACCTGAACGATAAGAACTTAAACTGAAATTTCTATAGTAGTTTTCTAAAAATAAATTCATAAATAGCTTATAAAATAATTTCTATCTTTAGTTTCATATTATGAGATTTATGGTTTATTTCTTCTACTATTTTTGCTAAACTAATTGAGTATTACTAAAATTTGATAATTTAATAATTTAATTATTTATCATAATAGCTAAAAATATTTTTTCTAAATTTGGGCAGTATAACAGCTTAGTAATTCTACTGTAATTGTTTAAATTCGAGCAGTATAACAACTTAATAATTATACTATGGTTGTCTAAATTTGAGCAGCATAACTACTTAATAAGAATATTTTAATTATCTAAAATTGAGCAGAGTAACATCTTAGTAAATGCATTTTAATTTTCTAAAAATGAGCAGAGTAACAGCTTAGCAAGTGCATTTTAATTTTCTAAAATTGAGCAGAGTAACAGCTTGGTATAATTTAATAATTTAAATTTGAGCAAAATAATAACTTATCAAAATTTAAAGTTTAACATCAAATAATATAACAATAATATTAATAGTAAAACTAAAGCCTAAACGGGTTTAGGGGAAAACCCTTCCTACCAACATGCAAAGTAATTGAAAATTAGAACCAACCCCACTCCCCCCATTACCTCAAAGAGTTGGTGAAGTTGTTGGTACAGAGCTCCTAGGAAGAGGATTTTTACTAGTTATCGGAAAACTAGTAGAATTTTAGCATAAAAACAAAGTAAAAGAAAATTTTCTAAAGAGAGAAAATTTCTCTATGGAAGCTTACGGTGGTGAAAGGAGGAATGGGATGAAAAATTCAGTTATAAGTGATGGCTATTTATAGGAAAAAAATGAACCTAGGTGTCCATGGAGTTATGTCATCCATGATGTCAAAAATGCAATTTTTATTTTTTTTATTAGGGACACATATTCATATAGGGGATGAATCACCCCTTGCTAGAGCTGGTACGTGGGATAGCAGCTGTCCCAAATATTTGCAGTATAAATTTTGACTGTTAATTAATTAGCCGGTACCGATAAAATCGCCTAAACTTGAAAAAAATAACTTTTAATACCAAAATAATTAATTTAGATATAAATCTGAACAAATGTAATATTTTTCATCAAAAATAATTTCTAAAAATAAATTTTAATTTTTTTCGAATTATAAATATATATATTATATATTTTAAGCTTAGAAAACTCATATTAAATTCATTTTAATTCAATAAATGCTCAAATTTTTATGAAAATTCTAAAATTACATATTTTACCTAGAAATGTATTCAAAATATCATTTTCATCATTTTTGGATGTCAAACCAATACTGACAACTAGGGGTATTTTGGTCATGTTGTACAGGAATTTCAGAAAATTCCCAAAAATTATATTTTAATACATATGACATGATTTTAAACTCAATTTGACATTTTAATATCAATTGAATATTTTTTTCATGTCAGCCCTTAATATTGACAAATAAGGACAAAATCGTCATTTTCGAATTTCTCCGGGCTTCAACTTGGAAAAATTATTGAAAATCACAATTAGATAGTTTTCAATATTCTGAGTTTAACTGTGGGGATCAGAATTTTTAGATTCCTTCCCGATTTTTCAGAATTAAATATAGAATAAATAAATAAATAAAACCATTAATTAAATAAAAGTGAGGGTGTTACATTACTCCCCTCCTTTTAGGAATTTCGTCCCCGAAATTTACTAACCTGAGAAAAGTTGAGGATATAATTCTCGCATGTTGCTTTCTAGTTCCCATGTAGCATTTCCATTGTCTTGTTGACTCCAAATAATCTTTACCAAAGATATCTCTTTTCCTCGAAGTTGTTTAATCCTACGATCCTCAATTCTTACAGGAAATACATCATAAGTGAGGTTTTCCTTTAATTGTACTATGTCAGGTTCAATCACATGAGAAGGATCAGAAATGTATTTTCGGAGTTGAGAGACATGAAATACATTATGAAGGTTATAAAGATTTGGAGGTAAAGCAATTTGATAAGCGACAAGACCAATTCGCTTAAGAATTTGATAAGGACCAATGAATTTAGGAGAAAGCTTTTTAGATTTAAGGGCTCTGCCAACCCCAGTTATTGGTGTAACTTTCAAGAATACATGTTCCCCTTCTTGAAACTCAAGGGGTTTTCTCCTTTTGTTATAGTAACTTTTCTGCCTATCCTGTGATATCTTCATCTTTTCCTTAATCATTTTTATCTTATCAGAGGCTTGTTGAACTATCTCAGGTCCTAAAATTAAAGGTTCTCCGGTCTCATACCAACATAATGGAGTTCTACATTTTCTTCCATACAAAGCCTCATATGGAGCCATTCCAATGTTAGAGTGGAAACTGTTGTTATAGGTAAACTCAATCAGTGGTAAAAACTGATCCCAGTTACCTGTCTGTTCCAACACACAGGCTCTTAACAAATCTTCTAGGGATTGGATAGTCCTTTCAGACTGTCCATCTGTCTGAGGGTGGTAGGCTGAACTAAGTCTAATCCTAGTCCCTAAGGCTCGTTGCAAACTATCCCAAAACCTAGAAGTGAAACGTGGATCCCTATCAGAGATTATACTAGAAGGTACACCGTGTAGCCTAATAATCTCTTTGATATACAATTGGGCCAACTTTTCTAAAGAAAATCTGATGTTGATGGGTAGAAAATGAGCAGATTTGGTTAATCTATCCACAATCACCCATATAGCATCATTACCAGAGAAAGTCCTAGGTAAACCCGTAACAAAATCCATTGAGATGCTATCCCATTTCCATTCTGGGATATCCAGGGATTGTAGTTTACCAGAAGGTTTCTGATGTTCTACCTTTGCTTTTTGACACACCAAACAAGATGCTACAAACTCAGCTACAGCTTTCTTCATTCCTGGCCACCAGAACATCTTCTTCAAGTCTTGATACATTTTGGTGGCACCTGGATGAATACTTAGTCTACTTTTGTGAGCTTCTTCTAGAATTAGTTTTCTCAGATCTTCCTCAAAAGGCACACATATTCTATCTTTGAATTTAATGATCTTATTAGAATCCTTGTGGAATTTTGCTTCCTTTCCTTCCTCTCTTGCTTTCATTTTCTCTTGTAGGAATTGGTCCGTTTCTTGTGCTTCTCTAACTTGTTCTAGAAATCCACTTGAAATTTTCAGCATTCCCAAATAAAGACTCTTGGGTCTTATCTCTATTGCCAAATTCAAATCTCTAAATGATTCTACCAATTCCAACTCTTTCACCATCATCATTGATGTATGTAAGGATTTACGACTCAAAGCATCTGCCACTACATTCGCCTTGCCAGGGTGATACTGCAGCTTAAAGTCGTAATCCTTCAGGAATTCCATCCACCTACGCTGTCTCATATTTAGTTCCTTTTGATCAAAGAGATACTTCAGACTCTTATGATCACTGAACACTTCAAACCTTGCACCATACAAGTAGTGTCTCCAAATCTTTAGAGCAAACACTACTGCAGCTAATTCTAAATCATGCGTAGGATAGTTAACTTCATGCTGTCTTAATTGTCTTGAAGCATAAGCAGCTACTTTTCCTTCTTGCATTAATACACACCCTAACCCTTGTCCCGAGGCATCACAATATACTTCAAACTTTCCAGTTGGGTCAGGCAGTATTAACACAGGAGCAGAAGTCAATCTTCTTTTTAACTCTTGGAAGCTAGCCTCACAATTTTCATTCCAAACAAAAGGTTGTCCTTTACGTGTTAACTTAGTTGAAGGCAATGCTAATCTCGAAAATCCTTCAATGAATTTTCTATAATAGCCTGCCAATCCTAAGAAACTACGTATCTCTGTGATTGTTGTTGGTTGTTCCCAACGCAAAACCGCTTCCACTTTTGTAGGATCAACAGAAATCCCACCTTGCGATATTACATGCCCCAAGAATTGCACTTGTTCTAACCAGAATTCACATTTTGAGAGCTTCCCATACAACTGTCTTTCTCTCAAAATTTGCAAAACAATTCGCAGATGTTCTTCATGTTCTTCATGACTTCTAGAATACACTAGTATATCATCGATGAAGACCACTACGAACTTATCCAAAAACTGATGAAAAATACGGTTCATATAATCCATAAAAATGGCAGGAGCATTAGTCACACCAAAAGGCATTACTAAGTACTCATAATGACCGTATCTTGTTCTAAAAGCAGTCTTTGGAATATCTTCAGCCTTGACTCGAATCTGATGATAACCAGATTTTAAGTCAATCTTGGAAAACACAATAGCACCCCTTAATTGGTCCATCAAATCATCAATCCTAGGAAGAGGATATCTATTCTTAATGGTCATTTTGTTAAGCTGACGGTAATCCACACACAATCTCATACTTCCATCTTTCTTTTTAACTAATAATACTGGAGCACCCCAGGGAGAAACACTGGGTCTTATAAACTGTTTTTCCAACAGTTCTTCAATTTGCTTTTTCAACTCGGCTAACTCTAAAGGTGACATCCTATAGGGGGCTATGGATATAGGACCTGATCCTGGTACTAATTCTATGGTAAACTCTATTTCTCTTTCTGGAGGTAGACCAGGAATATCTTCAGGGAAAACATCAGGGTAATCACAGACTACAGGAAACTTACTAACATCAGAGTTTCCCTTTACTTCCAGAGAAGTAAGGATCATGTAAACTTGAGCTCCTTTCGAAGCCTTAGTTTGGTTGGCAGTAGCTATTCTTAAATCTTCTGATTTATAAGTTTTATCAATTTCTGGCTCAAAGACTAGACTTTTATCATGACAGTTTAGGAGGACATGATTGGAAGATAACCAGTCCATGCCTAATACAATATCTAGATGAGATAAAGGTAGACAGATTAAGTTTACAAAGAAATTTCTACTTTCTATAGAAATACAACAATTTAAACATGCTAAAGAAGTAATGATAGGAACATTTGTAGGGGTAGAAACAGTCAAATCATAGGGTAGCAGAGAAACAGGTAATTTCAGATATTTTGCACAATCATGTGATATGAATGAATGAGTGGCACCTGAATCATATAGTACATTCAAAAGATATCCGTTTACGATGCATTTACCTTGAATGAGGTCGTCAGATTGAACGGCTTCGATTCCATTCATAGTGAAAACTCTGCCTGTTGCTTTAGGCCTTCCAACTTGAACCTTCCCATTGTTGTTTCTGCTTCCCATACCAAGTTCCTTCTTTGGTTCTTTGCAATTTGTTCTATAGTGGCCTGGTTTTCCACAGTTGTAGCAAATAACCATTTGTGGAGTACAATCTTTTGCCAAATGGGGTCCTCCACAACGAAAACAGCGAACAGGGTTGTTAACTCCAAAATTAGAGTTATTAGTGATGGAAAAATTCCTCTGACTCGAAGAATTTCCAGGAAATTGATAGGGTTTCTTCTTAGTGAAGAATTCCTGTCTTTTATTCCTTTGTGGCCCAACATTCTTCCATTGGGCTTGCCTTGCCTTTGTGTCATCTTCATAGATCCTGCAGCGGTTCACCAAGGTAGGAAATTGGGCTATCTCAAGATACCCCACTGCCTGCTTGATGTCAAGCCTCAACCCGCTCTCAAATTTGGAGCATCGTGACCTTTCATCAACTCCATTTTGAAAATAGGGACAGTATTTTGACAATTCATCAAATTTAGCAGCATACTCCCCAACAGACATATTATCCTGCTTAAGCTCAAGGAATTCTATTTCTTTTCTTCGCCTTAAGTCTTCTGGAAAATACTTCCCCAGAAACTTCAAACGAAAAACTTCCCAAGTGATTTGTCTTCCTTCGAATTCTTCTTGTTGTTTAGCGTACTTCCACCAATATTCTGCCTCTTCAGACAACATAAAGGTGGCATAAGTCACTTTGTGTGCATCAGTGCACTCCATGGCAGTAAAGATCTTCCCGATCTCTGCAATCCAGTTTTGAGCACCGTTAGGATCGAATCCGCCTTTGAATGTTGGAGGGTTATTTTTACGAAAAGCTGTAAGCCCTCGGTATTCCGTAGGTTCATTATCTCGTCCTTGATTCATATTTTCAAGAACAGCAGTCATTCTTTCAAGTATTTGTTGAGTAGCATCTCGCCGTGGTCTTCCGGCCATTGTCTGAAATAGAGAATCAATGTCTTAGTTCATTGCTTTGAATAAAACCATATGTTAGGTGAGTAAAAATAATATGTGAAACAGTACACCAGATAGATTCCCAGGAAAGAGAGGTGGGTCACAATGGACGCTCTTAAGTACCAAGTCTTTCCTAGCCAGAACCTAACTATACATGCACTAATCACTTCTATTAAACCCAATAGCTAACATTTGGTATATTCTTGGCAAAGTCTTCAATTGTGTGCGCAGACCACTTTTCGCAACAAGGTTGGATGTCCCAAACGAATATAAGAATAAACAATTCATCTTTCATTCCTGTTTTATCAACAGTAAATGAAAGAACACACAGCACAAAGAATGGTCAAGGCCATACCCCAGGCTTTGACAGGAAAGAACTGCTCTGATACCACTAAATGTAACACTCCTTTAATTTTAAATATAATTCATATTAATTTAATTATTATTTTAAGTTGATGAAAATGTGAGTAAATTTTTTTTTTCTTTGATACTAGCAATAGAAAAACAGAATTTAGAAATAGAAGTGAAATGATAAAAACTGTTTATGTATATATATATATCCAACTGTACATCATGGTTTGAGTAGTACATAATAGTCGAAGAGAAAACAAAAATACATCAAAAGACATATACTACCTAACCCAATATATACATAAAAAAAGATCCTATACAGAGCAGTATTTATCTACCCTATCCCTTAAGAAAATATTATAAACTAGGTCTTCAAATTTGGAGAAGTATCCTCTGGCTCTTCCTCAGCATCATCAGGCATTGTTATCATCTTCAATAATCAGGATTCAACATGCATAACAAAAATAATGGAGTGAGGTGATTTGTTCTAAATCACTTTCACATGTATGGTAGGAATTTAAATACAATCAATGAAGAGAACCTAGGGTTTATTCTAAGTTATACTACACTACCCTTGACTTGGTATGGATCCATACTTCCCATCAGTGAGTAATAGTTCTTAACAGAACCTGGGAAGTGACTGGGAGTACATATACTTCATCAACATCATCACATGGTACAGTCCTCATCATCAATGAGGAACAAATATCAGTCAGGACGTCCATTTATAGAGGTATACTCTCAAACCAATCCTGGAATGCTGAGCAGTTGTCGGGGTTATCGAGCTTGGTCAGGTGAATATCCCAGCTCACAGGCGCTACCCTGGCTATTAGGACTTTCACCACTCGATGCCTACCCCCGAGACCTCCCAAATGGGTCCCTGCCTTTCATTCCTCAGCGTACCAAACTGTAGCTTCCCTAACAGGGTGTCATGCCACTGCATGTCCCTTGCTTTACATTACTCACTAATATATTAATTTCTAAAGGTTCATTCTGGTCTCAAGTATTTGAGCACCAGTATAATTTCTACTAATATCTCTGCCTTATATTACAGAGATTTGATCCATACATATCATTCACATAAGTCATAATTCAAATTAAAGCACATAAACAATAATTCAATAAAAATAAAGATATACAAATTAAAATAAAGACTGATAATTAAGAAATAAATCATAGAATGGTCAAAAAATTCCATAAAAATAATTTTTAAACTTAGAAAAATAATTAGAATTTTATCATGAATTTTTAGAATTTTTTCGAAAATTTTTGAAATTCAGTATTTCTAAGAAAAATGTGTCCACAGGCACTTATAGAGCACAATTAGAAGTACTAAATAAGCTTTAAAATTTATGAAATTTTTACAGATGGTCTATTAGTGTGTCTAGACCTTACCTGAACGATAAGAACTTAAACTGAAATTTCTATAGTAGTTTTCTAAAAATAAATTCATAAATAGCTTATAAAATAATTTCTATCTTTAGTTTCATATTATGAGATTTATGGTTTATTTCTTCTACTATTTTTGCTAAACTAATTGAGTATTACTAAAATTTGATAATTTAATAATTTAATTATTTATCATAATAGCTAAAAATATTTTTTCTAAATTTGGGCAGTATAACAGCTTAGTAATTCTACTGTAATTGTTTAAATTCGAGCAGTATAACAACTTAATAATTATACTATGGTTGTCTAAATTTGAGCAGCATAACTACTTAATAAGAATATTTTAATTATCTAAAATTGAGCAGAGTAACATCTTAGTAAATGCATTTTAATTTTCTAAAAATGAGCAGAGTAACAGCTTAGCAAGTGCATTTTAATTTTCTAAAATTGAGCAGAGTAACAGCTTGGTATAATTTAATAATTTAAATTTGAGCAAAATAATAACTTATCAAAATTTAAAGTTTAACATCAAATAATATAACAATAATATTAATAGTAAAACTAAAGCCTAAACGGGTTTAGGGGAAAACCCTTCCTACCAACATGCAAAGTAATTGAAAATTAGAACCAACCCCACTCCCCCCATTACCTCAAAGAGTTGGTGAAGTTGTTGGTACAGAGCTCCTAGGAAGAGGATTTTTACTAGTTATCGGAAAACTAGTAGAATTTTAGCATAAAAACAAAGTAAAAGAAAATTTTCTAAAGAGAGAAAATTTCTCTATGGAAGCTTACGGTGGTGAAAGGAGGAATGGGATGAAAAATTCAGTTATAAGTGATGGCTATTTATAGGAAAAAAATGAACCTAGGTGTCCATGGAGTTATGTCATCCATGATGTCAAAAATGCAATTTTTATTTTTTTATTAGGGACACATATTCATATAGGGGATGAATCACCCCTTGCTAGAGCTGGTACGTGGGATAGCAGCTGTCCCAAATATTTGCAGTATAAATTTTGACTGTTAATTAATTAGCCGGTACCGATAAAATCGCCTAAACTTGAAAAAAATAACTTTTAATACCAAAATAATTAATTTAGATATAAATCTGAACAAATGTAATATTTTTCATCAAAAATAATTTCTAAAAATAAATTTTAATTTTTTTCGAATTATAAATATATATATTATATATTTTAAGCTTAGAAAACTCATATTAAATTCATTTTAATTCAATAAATGCTCAAATTTTTATGAAAATTCTAAAATTACATATTTTACCTAGAAATGTATTCAAAATATCATTTTCATCATTTTTGGATGTCAAACCAATACTGACAACTAGGGGTATTTTGGTCATGTTGTACAGGAATTTCAGAAAATTCCCAAAAATTATATTTTAATACATATGACATGATTTTAAACTCAATTTGACATTTTAATATCAATTGAATATTTTTTTCATGTCAGCCCTTAATATTGACAAATAAGGACAAAATCGTCATTTTCGAATTTCTCCGGGCTTCAACTTGGAAAAATTATTGAAAATCACAATTAGATAGTTTTCAATATTCTGAGTTTAACTGTGGGGATCAGAATTTTTAGATTCCTTCCCGATTTTTCAGAATTAAATATAGAATAAATAAATAAATAAAACCATTAATTAAATAAAAGTGAGGGTGTTACACACAGGCTCTTAACAAATCTTCTAGGGATTGGATAGTCCTTTTAGATTGTCCATCTGTTTGAGGGTGATAGGCTGAACTAAATCTAATCTTAGTTCCTAGGGCTCGTTCTAAGCTATCCCAAAACCTAGAAGTGAAATGTGGGTCCCTATTAGAGATTATACTAGAAGCTAGGTACACCATTTAGTCTAATAATCTCTTTGACATACAATTGGGCTAACTTTTCTAAAGAAGATCTGATGTTAATAGGTAGAAAATGAGCAGATTTAGTTAATCTATCCACAATTACCCATATAGCATCATGACCGGAGGAAGTCCTAGGAAAACCTATAACAAATCCATTGATATGCTATCCTATTTCCACTCTGGGATATCCAAAGATTGTAGTTCACCAGAAGGCTTCTAATGTTCTACTTTTGTTTTTTGACATACCAAACAAGAAGCTTCAAACTCAGCTATGACTTTCTTCATTCCCGGCCACCAAAATATTTTCTTCAAGTCTTGATACATTTTGCTGGCACTTGGATGAATACTTAATTTGCTTTTATAAGCTTCTTCCAGAATTAGTTTCCTTAGATCTTCCACAATGGGCACACAGATCCTATTTTTGAATTTAATGATTCCCCTGCAATCCTTGTGAAATTTTGTTTCTTATTTTCTTCTCTTGCTCTTAGTTTCTCTTCTAAAAACTGATTCGTTGCTTGTGCTTCTCTGATTTGTTTCAGAAATCCACTTGAACTTTTTAGCATTCCCAAATAAAGACTTTTGGGTCTTACTTCTATTGCCAAGTTTAAATCTCTAAAATTTTCTATCAATTCCATTTCCTTAACCATCATCATAGATGCATGTAAAGACTTTTGACTTAAAGCGTCAGCTACCACATTTGCTTTACTAGGATGATAATGTAACTCAAACTCATAATCTTTCAAAAATTTCATCCATCTTTGTTGTCTCGTATTCAATTCTTTCTGATCAAACACATACTTCAAACTCTTATAGTTGCTGAAAACTTCAAACCTTGCACCATACAAATAATGTCTCAATATCTTTAATGCAAACACTATTGCAGCTAATTCTAAATCATGCGGATGATAATTAACTTCATGTTGTCTTAAATGTCTTGAAGCATAGGATGCTACTTTCTTTCTTGCATTAAGACACACCCTAATCCTTATCGTGAGGCATCACAACATACTTCAAACTTTCCAGTTGGGTCAAGCAATATTAATACAGGGGTAGAAGTCAGTCTTCTCTTTAACTCTTGGAAATTAACCTCACAAGCTTTATTCCAAACAAATGGTTGTTCTTTACGTGTTAATTAGTCAAAGGCAATGCCAACTTCGAAAATTCTTCAATGAATTTTCTATAATAGTCTACAAATCTTAAGAAACTACGTATCTCTGTGATTGTTGTTGGTTGCTTCCAGCGTAATACTGCTTCAACTTTCGTAGGATCATGTGCCCTAAGAATTGCATTTGTTCCAACCAAAAGTCGCACTTCAAGAGTTTTCCACGTAACTGTCTTTCCCTCAAAATCTGCAAAACAGTTCGTAGATGTTCTTCATGACTTTTAGAGTACACTAGAATGTTGTCCATGAAGAATATTACAAACTTATCCAAAAAATAATGGAAAATATGATTTATATAATCCATAAAAATGGCAGGGGCATTGGTTACACCAAAAGGCATTACCAAATACTCATAATGACTGTCTCTCGTTCTAAAAGTAGTCTTTGGAATATCTTTAGTCTTAACTCGAATCTGATGATACCCAGATTTCAAGTGAATCTTAGAAAACACAGTAGCACCCCTCAACTGATCCATTAAATCATCAATCCTAGGGAGAGGATATCTATTCTTAATGGTGAACTTGTTAAGCTAATGGTAATCTACACATAATCTCATATGTCCATCTTTCTTTTTAACTAACAATACCGGAGCACCCCAGGGAGAAACACTAAGTCTTATAAACTATTTCTCTAATAGTTCCTCTATTTGCTTCTTTAACTCTGCTAATTCTAGAGGGAACATCCTATATGGAGCTATGGTTATAGGACCTAATCCTAGTACCAAGTCTATGGTAAACTTTATCTATCTCATAGGAGGTAGTCCAGGAATATCCTTAGGAAAAACATCAGGGTAATCACGGACTGTAGAAAACTTACTAACATCAGGGTTTCCCTTTACTTCTAGAGAAGTAAGGATCATGTAAACTTGAGCTCCTTTCGAAGCCTTAGTTTGGTTGGCAGTAGCTATTCTTAAATCCTCTGATTTAGAAGGTTTATCAAAATTTGGCTCAAACACCAAGGTCTTATCATGACAGTTTAGAAGGACATGATTGGAAGATAATCAATCCATGCCTAATACAATGTCTAGATGAGATAAAGGTAAACAGATTAAGTTTACAGAGAAATTTCTACCTTCTATAGAAATGTAACAATTCAAGCATGCTAAAGAAGTAATAGCAGGGACATTTGTAGGGGTAGAAATAGTTAAATCATAGGGTAGCAGAGAAGTAGGTAATTTCAAATATTTTACACAGTCTTGTGATATGAATGAATGGGTAGCACCTGAATCATATAGTACATTCAAGAGATATCCATTTATGATGCATTTACCTTGGATGAGGTCATTAGATTGAATGGCTTCGGTTCCAGTCATAATGAAAACTTTGCCTGTTGCCTTGGGCCTTCCAACTTGAGCCTTCCCATTGTTGCTTCTACTTCCATTGTCATATTCTTTCTTCAGCTCTTTGCAATTTGTACTACAGTGGCCGGGTTTTCTACAATTGTAGCAAGTAACAATTTACACGATACAATCCTTTGCAAAGTGAGATCCTCCATAATGGAAATAGCGAACAGGGCTGTTAACTCCAAAACTAAAGTTATTAGTAGTAACAACAAAAATCTTCTTACCTGAAGAATTTCTGGCAAATTGAGATGGAAATTGATATGGCTTCCTCCTAATAAATAACTTCTTCCTTTTATTCCTTTGTAGCCCAACATTCTTCCATTAAGCTTACCTTGCCTTTGTGTCACCCTCGTAGATCCTACAACGATTAACCAAAGTAGGGAATTCAGTAATCTCCATATACCCTACAACTTATATAATGTCGAGTCGTAATCCACTCTCTAACTTTGAGCATTTGGAACACTCATCCACTCCTACATTGAAGTATAGGCAAAATTTCAACAACTCATCGAATTTTGCCGCGTATTCACCAACAGACATATTGCCTTGTTTTAAATTTAGAAACACAACTTCCTTTCTTTTTCTAAGATCTTTGGGAAATACTTATCCAAAAATTTCTGTGTAAACACTTCCCAATTAACTTGTCTTCCTTCAACTTCCAACTCATGCCTAGTGAACCTCCACCAATTCTTAGACTCTTCAACCAAAATAAACACGACAAAAGTGACTTTATGTTCATTAATGCATGCCATTGCCATAAAGATCTTCTTGATTTCATCAATCCATAGTTGAGTGCCATTTGGATCAAATGCTCCTTTAAACTGAGGTGGACTATTCTTCCTGAACATTTCCAATCCTCTATATTCAACAGGTTTAGCGTCTTTTTCTTGATTCATTTTTCCAAGACCATAGTCATCCATTCTAACAATTGTCGAGTAGTATTATCGTTCCTTGGTCTTCCAGCCATCTTTTCCTAAAAAGAAGAACATCCTTTTAGTCACTCCTTGAATAATAAAATATACTGGAAAAGTGACTGTAAATTGTGATTAGTACATGAGGTAAGTTGCCAGAAATGAGAGGTGGGTCACAATAGACATTCTTAAATACCAAGTCTTTTCTAGCCAGAACTTTTCCTAGACATGTACTTTTCACATTACTGTACCCTAACCAACAACAGTAATATTCTTATAAATATTCTCTTGGTAGATATGTAGGCTGTCTCTATCGAGTTTTCTAAAGTAAGCTAGTCGTCTCATATGTCCATTACCTTTCTATGATATTCATCTATGCTTAATATTATTGCTATTTATCTTACACTTTTGTTTTTCAACAGAAAATGTAAGAGCAAATGACACAAACAATATTCAAGACCATACCCCAGGCTTGACAAGAAAGAACTGCTCAGATACCACTAATGTGACACCCAAATTAATTAAACTAATTTTAAGAAGATTTTAATTTTATTTATTTTTAATTTGAAAATGTAGAGTAGATTTTTTTGAAAAATTAAACTTATTTAATTTTGATCTATTTCAAAAACTTTTTATCTAAACTTATAAATTATTTTACCATGTCAAAGATTATTTAATCTATGACATGTTAATGAAATCAATATATAACATGTGATCGTAATACATAAACATAGTGCGTCGTACATCATACATTATATCAAACATACATCGCTGTTATAAGTATTATACAATAATTCAGAGTACCAAAAATATAAATGGTTGCATATACATTTGCCAGAAAGAAAGTCGTAACTACCTGACTATATATACAATCAAAATAAAAAGGTCTATGTCAAAGCAGTGAACTATCTACAAACCCTAAAATCACTCAGTGGTGCCAAAAAGATGAGTCCATGCCAGATCCCTCAAAAGGAGTCCTTTCCAAGATATGTCTCTGTAGCCTCCAAATCCTCCATGGCCTGTACAAGCCCATTGGGCATATGGTCTCCATCCCCATGATGTTCGGAACAGCTAGAAGAAGAAGAGAAGCTCAGCCATCCATTTTCTATACTAGGCTCATAGATAGGAGTGTGTGGTGGTGAGTCGACCTGTGGATCTGGAAAATAGTAGTGAATATATGGGTCTGAATAGGATCGATCGCAATGTCATCAAAGGTGGATCTCCCTGAACAGGGGGCTCAGGCATAGGAAAAATTTCCTCCATAGGATGGTCCTCTAGGGTAGGAGGTGGTGGTGGTGCAAGAGCTCTAACATAGCCCTCGGGGCAATAGTAGACAAAGTCATCGGAAAAGTAGTAGTGGACATGGGTAACCAGATACCCGGGATCGTGGACAAGAAAATAAAAATGACGAACCTACAAAATGTACTAACTCTGCTGTGTTTGTCATACACCCAATGCTCATGAGGGCTATGGGATATGTGAATATTCCCCAGCCCCTAGAAAATTTCCATCATCTGCTTGTACCACAATCACATAAAATGAAACAGAGAAAGAAACACACAAAAAGAAAAAGGAGTGAGGATTGTATAACTTCCATCATGTTTCACAATAGATTCATAGGACTAACCTACAACCTAAACCAAACAAATTGTTAGCTAACAAATGCACAGAACCTAGGATCTAACTTAAATTATCATGAAATAATCTAGACTCTCATAATGCGAATGGATCCATACCCCCTCTAATGATTATCATTAATCATCAAGAATCTTGAGAAGTGATTGAGAGCTCGTAAATCCCCTCACAGGGTACTAACATCCATGTCATAATCAACATTATCCTTGAGGTATGGGCTCATGAGTAGGTGTCAGGATTATCAAGTCAGTTTACATGATTGGTTTCGGCTCAAGGGCGTTATCCTAATCACTGGAACATTCACAGCACAATACCTTTACCCTCTAGACCTTTCCAGTGGTCCTTGCCTTCATCCCGCAATGTACCAAACTGTAACTTCCCATAGACAAACACACATACCCTTACAGCATGGTCCTCACATAAACAAACTTTACTAATGAATTGGGCACTAAGTTATGATACATACTCTCTAGAAATTCTAGAAGAGTTTCCTCATACACAGACAATGTCGATCATATCAATAATATCTTATCTCTACTTCCTAATTATAATATTCACTAGTAAAGTAGAGATAAGCACAACATTTAATTATTTGTAAATATTAAATCTGTTATACTTAAAATATTTTAACACACTTTTCTTTAATAAATAAATACTTAAATTGAAGTATTTTCCTAATTTAAATAATAAAACAGTATGTTATATATATATATTTATATAAAATATATTATTATTATTATTTATTTTTCTGCTAAGGATATAAAGTTAAGTTTTAATATATATGAAAACCGAATCTATTTATATTTATATATTTCTATTCACCTAATCTTTTTGTAATTATTTTAAATAATTATATAACTTCAATTAACTTCAATTATAGAAACCGTAT
>QUWT01000288.1:0-20643 GCA_004329165.1 Spatholobus suberectus | reverse complement strand
ATGATATATACTAACATTATAAAATATTTAATCATAAATTGTTATGTATAATAAATTTAGAGAAAACAAGTCATGCACTGATAGTATAAAGTAGTTTTACACTGTCATCTAATCACGAACAATCATTTATTGTAAGTTTATTGACTTTTACAATAAATACTTTAAAAGTCATATTAATGGTGATTTCTGATTGGTTGACAATGTAAAACTTTTTACATTGACAGTGCATGACCATTAAACTCATAAATTTATTAATTTTTATAATAACTCATGCATTTTGCATGGATCGTATTGGTATTACACATGTACTCAAAATAATTTGTAAATATATGTTTCAATTACAATTTGATAAATTATTTGTTGTTAATAAAATTATATGTGTGTAGATAAATGTTTTAACATGATAAAAATATTATTTACTATTTTTTTTAACCAAATGAAAATTGATATAATGCAATTATTCTTAAATCATTCAAAAAGATGAATAATTTTTTTTATCAACATAATGTACTAAATATAATTGTATAAATTTGGGGATAGAATGAATGTTAATATAAAACAATTGAAAATTTCCAAAATCGTATAATGATTAATTGATCATGAGTGGTAATACACTAATACCATAAAAAAATTATATTTTTATAATCTTTGACTACCTGAATTAAATTGAAGACTTGTATAATGTTAAAATTATGGCACTTTTTTTCGGAAATGCGTCATAAAATGCTACAATGTTAACAACATGGTTGTATGTTTCAAAAACTTTTAAAATGTAATTTTTGTTGTCGATAAAGGTAGTAAATATCGTTAACCCTAGAACAATAATTTATTTATGATATAATAATTGTTGGTAAGATTTTCGATAGATTTACATAAAAGGTTTACAATAATCAACATCCATTTTACAAAATCTCAAGAAAAAACAATGTTATTAAAATTGGATTGGTCATCAATTAAGTAAGGATACTAGATGTCTAAATCAATGAGTTATTGGTAAGAGCAATGATTTATTCGTTGAATAGCTCAAGGGTAAGTCATACTTCCTTTTCTTAATTAGCATAATTTTGAAAACGGGACTGGACTGTCCGATTCAACCAATCTGACTAAGAACTAGTTTGATGATTGGTCTATTAATTCTAAGAAAATAGACCATTTCAAAATCAGTGAAAACTGTTCAAGAATCGCCTGAATTGGTTAAACCGGTCTAAAACTAATAAAAAAGGGTATACAAAACCAGTTTGAACTGACATTTTTAAAATTTTTTATTTTTTAAATTTAATCTAAGCATTTTTAAGATAAAAAAACATAGATTTAATAAGGATTACGAATAGGTATAAAAAGATGTTTTATTTAAGTTTTTAGTGTTACAAAGTTATAATATTATATTTATTTATTATTTTATATATTATTTAATTATTATTGTTTTATTTTAGGCTAAATTATATTTTTTGTCCCTCTATTTTTCTCGATTAGCAATTTTAGTCCCCCAACTTTTTTTAGAGACATTTAGTCCTCCTGTTTTTAAAAATCTGCAATTTTGGTCCCCCTACTTTTTTTAGACACATTTAATCTCCTTATTTTTAAAAATTCACAATTTTGGTCCCTCTGTCAAATTTCTTGCATTGATCATTAGTGGTCTAACGTTGACTCTGACATGTCAATGTTGACTTTGACTTTAACATGTCATTTAAGTATTGATACGTCAGAATCAACGTTAAATTACTAATGATCAACGCAAGAGATTTGACAGGGACCAAAATTATGGATTTTGAAAAATAGGGAGACTAAATGTCTAAAAAAAATAGGCAGACCAAAATTGCAGATTGAAAAAAATAGGGGTATCAAAAATGTAATTTAGCCTTTATTTTAGTAATACTGGTTAAACCACAGTTCAACCATTAAATCTTGAATCAGTGTCTTGACCAGTTCAATGATCGATTTTGTTTTAAAAACATTATTCTCAGAAGTTTGGGGTCTGAACATTGTTATGTGTTATTTGTATTTTAACACTATAAAAGTAGCAACATGAGTGAGTAATGACATGTGGCAAAATAGCAAGAAATTAAGCTACTAAAATTTGACACATGACATATTAAAGACATTCTTTCTTTAATGATAAATAGTTTATTATTGGTTTATAGTGTAAAAATTTCTATACTAAAAATGCATTTATATTAACTCTTTAAAAACAATATTTTTAAGCATTATCATTTTTTAGGAATGAAATACTATTCCGTTTTGTTTGATTTTTATTTTGATGATAAAGGACGGAAATCTTAAGTTCCTATTTTTTGCTGATGACATAATACTTGTCACTAAAGCCTCCATGCAACAAGTCCTCGAAATCAATAGAATTTTTGATCTGTTTTGCTCAGTTTCTGGACAGAGGGTTAACCGTGAAAAATCCAAAATGTTTATGTCTAACAACATGGGTAAGGATGTTTCCAAACAACTGAGTGAAAATTTGAACATCCCTTTGGTGGATAACCTTGATACCTACTTGGGTTTTCCTATTTTGCATCAGAGGAAAACTTCCAATCATTTCCAAGGGCTGGTGGACAAGGTTCGCAAGAAGCTTTCGGGATGGAAATTCAGAACTCTTTCTTTAGTAGGCCGAATAACGTTAGCTCAATCGTCCGTCTTGAACTTGCTAGCTTACATCATGCAAACTACAGTCTTGCCTGCTGCTTTGTAATGAGATTGAGAAGCTATGCCGGGACTTTATCTGAGGCAGTGTTTCTGATAAATGAAAGATTCATCATGTTTCTTGGGAAGTCATCTACAAGCCAAAGGACCAAGGTGGCTTAGGCTTCAAGAACCTCAAGATGCTAAACAAATGCTACATGATGAAGTTGGGATGGAATTTAATTTCCCAATCAGATGATCTTTGGGTGAGGGTCCTTCGGGATAAGTATAACTGTGGTACTAGACCTGTTCCTATTGTGAAATTAAGGAAAAAATAATCTCATATTTGGATGGCTATAAACTCTATTTGGGCTCAATCTGAAGAAAGTGTAGCTTGGATTATTAACAACAGTAATCAGGTAAGGTTTTGGACGAATAATTAGATCCCAAGGATACATAACCTAGCTTCCAGTCCCACAATCCACCCCTGTGAATGAACGAAACCTGCCAGTATCGGCTTATGCGAAACATAATGACTGGAATTGGGACATCCTCTTGAACCTTCTACCTATGGATATTTGCTCCAAAATCAAAGAAGAAGAGGACTTACCCATCTAGAAGCACTTCCTAGACAGATTATTCTCCATAAAGGAAGCTTACCAAATGCTATCCAGGGATCCAAATATGACATCTAACACATACTTTTCATTCCCCATTGTTTGGAATTGGAATGGTCCTTAAAGGGTCAGAGTTTTCCTTTGGAAAATAGTCCATGGCAGAATGTTGACCAACTCTGGAAGAAAACATTGGCGTGTGACTGACTCTGATACCTGTCCAAGGTGCCAACTATACTCTGAATCTATTATGCATGCTTTACGTGACTGTGATGACGTTCGCGAATTTTGGAACAATCTGGTTGATAATCAACAGTGGACAAAAATTTCTAGTCTTGGCATGCACGATTGGCTTAGTTTCAATCTGTAATCTAAATCCAATTATCCAATTTTAGGGAACTGGAGCTCTCTTTTTGGAATGGCACTTTACCATCTTTGGACTAACCGAAATGATTATGTTCTCAACAAATGCCAAATCCCCAATGGACACCCTCCACCAAATTCTGGCCTAGGTCAACTATATAGCCTGAGACAATAGCAAGGTTCTTTTGAGCGAGCAACAACATAGCAAACAAGAAATTATGATTGCTTGGAAACCCCTTCCACTAAATCATTTCAAGATAAATGTTGATGGCTCTTTCCGATCTTCATCTGGTATGGCAGCCTATAGGGGAATCATAACAGATGCCTCAGGAAGACTTATCAAAGGTTTCTATATGAATTTGGGACCCTGCAACACTCTTTGGGCAGAGCTTTGGGCGCTCAAATTGGGGATTCAAGTTGCTAGAGACATGCAAATACGAAACGCCCACTTTGAAATGGATTTAGCCGTTGCTGTCCACATGATCAATTATGGAAAGGCTCAGTGGAGCTTCTTTCAACCTAAAGTTTCGAATATCTCCCGACAACTTAGGAAGGATGATTGGTCAACAACTCTGACTCATGTCTTCAAAGATGCCAATAGATGTGCTGATTTTCTAGCCAATTTGGGGCATCAGGGAGATTTTCAGTTATCTGTTATTGATTATTGTCCTCCTACTTTAGCTCTTCACATCTCTGATGATATTAAAGGTTGTTCACTACCTCGTCTACTAGCGGTGTAGTTGTTCTTAAGTCTCCCTTATTTATCAAAAAAAATATATTAGGGAAGTTATTTCTAATTCGCTTATTAACTCTCATTTTTTCTCTTATCTTTTGAATTTAAAAAAATTATTCTTAAAAATATTAAAATCTAACTAAACACCTCACCTAAAAATAGTATTCTTAGCTATAGTATTAACATTTATTTTCATTAAAATATATTAAAAATAAATAAATAATATAAAAAAATAAAATCTTTAGATTAAATGAAAGAATTGAAAAAAAAATCTTAGATCAGGAAATAAATTTAAAAGGTACAAAACGAAAATAAAAATATAAAAAATTCAAAAAAAAAATATTTTTATTTAAATTTTTATATATTAGAAATTATTTAAATTTTTTAATTTCAAAAAAAATATGAATCTGTAATATTAATCTATCTTTAATTTATTTATTATTAAAAATAAAAATTATTTACTCTTAGTTCCTAAAACTAAAAGCACTTCGATGATATACTTAAAAAACACTGTTTTTTCTTTTAAATATAGAACTAAAAATAAAAAAATAAAAAATGACTAATTTAAAATATATATATATATATATATATCATATTCTCATAAACTAAAAGTATATTTAAATTTTAAACTATTTATAATATTAATATTTTATGTTTAATAATAACATAGATATATTAAATAACAAATTACGTTAAAACTTTATTTTAAAAATAAAATAAAATAATAAATAATAAAATTTTTGAGACAATATATCGTAGTTAATTATAATTATAATAAATAAAATATTAGCAAAACTGAATAAATCATAATCCACAGTGCGTGGATATGGAGAGTGCGTGTCTTCTCCTCATTCGAAGTTTGGTGTGCAGAGATATGGCAAAAGCGCGCTTTTTGGTTTCGACGATTCCCCTGTGACTGTCAGGTAACTCAACTCTCCTCCTTTTCATCTCAACTCAAAATCAAAGCTTACCCCTTCCTTTCTCACTTTCCCATCGTTTTTGTTCCTGATTCATTTTCACTACTTCAAACCATTTTTTGTTTGTCTTGCCTCATTTTTCGTTTCATTTTCACCTCTTCGGATTATACTATTTCTTCTTTTTTATAATTCAATTCAACTTCAAATTTGTGTAGTACAACACCCGTGAAATTAGACTTACAGTGAATGCTAAGTTGACCCCACTAACAGGATCAAACAGGTTTGGGTTGCATTCATTAGTATGTCTTATTATAATTCACACAATATATATGTTGTTGCTCTGACTTTGGAACGGGATAACCTTCCTTTTACTTATTTTTCCCCCACTCTCAGAAGCAGGGCTGAGTGGATGTGCAATGTCATAGGGGTTTCTGATTGCTGCCTTCAAAATTAAAGATCATGATCTCTCAAGACTAAGTTTGGCTTCCAGTTTGAAATGGTTACACTATCAACATCAATGTCCATTGAATCACAACCCTTTATAATCATTTTTCCATTTGCCAAATAGTCCACATTTTAGAGATTTTGTTTGTAACCACTCTAGCTTGGGAAAGTCATTTTGGTTATTGGTCATTGTTTATCCTTTTACTCGATGATGCTTGTATAGTATATGGTATAGCTCAGACAGTTGCCTAAGAAATGCGTGAATCAATTGAAACCTAGTATTCTTTTCTATGAGGCACCACCAGCTACCAACTAATTTATCAAAACTTCTCTCCCAAACTCTTGATTATGAGCCCTGTAAGATTTTGCATGCAAAAGATGTCGCAGGTTGTCATTCCCGGGCATAATAGCAAGTCCTTTGCCAGTGTTAGACTAGACATACAGAAACCAGTTGAGTCTAGAATTTCCCATGTGGTTTTCAGCTTGGTTCCTAGGCACAGTCATGGCAAACTAGGTCTTGGTGGGACAAAAATTGAACCTCTAGTAAAAATGAGGCACACACTCTGCCCAAGTAGGATAAGAGTTGCGGAAGAATATCAAGAAGATTTGTCTGATGAAGATGACGATCTATGTCCCGTTGAATGTGTAAGAGAATTCACTACTGATGAAGAGTTCAGCAGAATTCTGGACAAGGCTAAAGAAGCTGGATCTTTGGTGGTGGTAGATTTCTTCCGCACCTCTTGTGGAAGCTGCAAGTATATAGAGCAGGGTTTTGCAAAATTGTGCAAGAAATCTGGTGATCATGAAGCTCCGGTAATCTTTCTAAAGCATAATGTAAGTATGTTATCTGTTAAGTTCCTCTATTTTCAGACAAAAATTTATCTTTCTATCTCCTGAAAATATAACAATTGTTTTTAAGAGATTAATTTTCATATACACTACGTAAAGATTTTTATAATATCATTTTAGATATGACTTTTAAGGTAATTATTATTTTAGGTATAACTTTTGAGGTAATTATTATAAAAGTTAACAAACTTATTATATACGACAATTTGTGATCGGATGATAGTGAAAACAACTTTTACATTATCATCAATCTTTACACTGTTAGTGTATTTTAATTAAATTTTTTTTCTAATTTAGTCCCTATTTAGATTTTATTATGAGTAAATAGTATATGTACTACCAATGTAAAATGTAAATAATTTTTATATTGTCATTAAATCACAAATCGTCATATATGATAAATTTGTTAATTTTTATAATAACTACCTTAAAAATTATTTACAATAACTCCTAATTGGTTGACAGTGTAAAATTTTTCACACTGACATAGAGTGTATAGAAATTAAACTCTTTATGTATTCTTAGGTTTCTATATAAATATAAGGACTTAAATATATTAAGTCTATCAGGAACAACATATATATGCTCATACCTTTCGCCTCCTCTTTTACAAAGTTCTCTACTAGCTGTGGAGAAGAAAGTCATGATCAACTAATAGTTACTTTATCATTGTCTCTCAAACTAGAGGCTTTTATTTGATTGATTATTAGATTTAGCATGTTAAAAGTTTATCTATAGAGATACTTATTACGCTACTGCTTGCAGGTAATGGCATGAGTATGATGAGCAATCCGAGGTTGCTGAGCGACTTAGAATCAGGGTATTTGTCTTTATTGATTACTGAGTATCAAATGAAAACTTAATCTATATAAAAACTGACCTGCCTCCTTGGAGACAGCTAAGAATCAGCCATCGGGCTAATCTAAATGTTTGTTGTCCAACTTGACTTCAAAGCTTTGTGGTTAGGGTCTCATTTGCATGATTTCTCTAGTTTACTCTACTTAACTGGTGCACAATGCCATTTTCATTTGGTTCTGGTGTATCTTTTCATTTCTTTTGATGTCTATCTCAAACTATCTTTTCGTTCTTCACATCTCTTTTTATTGTTAATTCTACGTTCTTCTATCTGCAATGGATATAGGTTGTGCATCATTTGTGCCATAGCTACTGCATATATAATCACTAATTCACTACACTTTCAGTATCATGCTTTATCATACGTTGAATTTGAAAAGGAAACGAACTGATGCAGGCCGTGCCTCTTTTCCACTTCTACAAGATGGGGTCCTGTTGGAAGCATTCCCAACCAGAGACAAAGATAGGATTGTTGCAGCCATCCTCAAGTACTCATCTCTTGAAGCTGAAGATATCTTGGGTTAACTTCAAGGGATTGGGCCATGGACCCTCAGGGACGGTTGTGCTCTGCAGGGAAATTAGTCAAATTTTGTACGTGACAAAGTTCATTAGACAACATGATGTATTACTCAATAAAATGCTGTAGTCTGTCAGCCTAATGCACTTTGTTATTAGGATATTTGCTCGCAAAAGAATTTGGTGGAGAGTTTAATGTCCACTATCATACGCTCTTCTCTTTCCCCAGAGGTAATAAATTGAAATTTTCTTTCTGCTTATTTGTTGCGTCTTTATATTTAACCAAGACCTTTAAATGCTTGCAGATACTGGTAAAGGAGCCGGGCGATGCCCGTGCCTGTGAATGTGATTCAAAACTAAGTTGAGTGTACGTAAGTTTAATTTATTGATAATTATTGTGTCTTCAATTTCGAAATATGCTTCAATTCGGCAGGATAACTGAATCTCTAAGGTGTCATCCGTTATTTAGAACTAATTGAAATAATTAGCTAATGGACGAATAGAGGATGAAAGAGGAAGACATTAACTTGCAAAGTAATACAAAATTGGTCCTCTAAAATTTGAGCACCACTCAATATAGTCCTTGAAATTAACAAAAGTAGTTGTTGGTATTATTTTTTAATAAAAAATCAACATTTTATTTCAATAATCAGAGTCAATTTTAGTTATCAAAATGAAAACAAGTGGTTATTAAATAAAATCCTGTTAGTTTGGTTGAAGATAACACTATCAATACGTATGTTGCATTTAAGTTTTGTTCATTACAAAAAATATATATATATATTATTTTGTCTTTAAATATTAAATCTCGGTTATTTTATTCTTTATTTTTTTAATTTTATTGTCTAAAATGATTCGTCATTTGATACCGTTAGAAACCAAATTTAAAATGACCATGACTTGATAATTATAAGAATTAGAATGATATTTTTATAATTTAAAGGCTAATTTAACCAATAACATAAGACTCTAATTGGTGTATTAATCTTAATTTGGGAGACTATTTTTACTGGTTTAGCACGTTAAATGACGTTTCATCAAGTATTATATCAAGAGAGCCCGTAGATGTGAGGCCACAAGCATTTAACAGACGTTCAGCTAGTAGAATACACAACTACAGAGGGGTTTGTCATATTTACAGCACGAACATCGAACAGTAGTTTTTGTGGAAACATTTTTATTATTTTTTCTTTTAAACGGGTTAGGGTTTGTTTGAATGACTCCAATTTTTTTACCATTAATTATTTGGTATTCTCTGAAAATAGGTGCAAATTACAGCTTAACAAAATCCAATCATGTTTACAAAACAGGTGATGAACTTGGTATGCGGGTTTAAAAAGCATGGCCACAATTCTCAATGCATTTTATTAATAATTTCCCAAAAAGGGCCATTAGAATGTGCGCTAACTTTTTATTATTATTTTTTGCGGGAGGAGGAGGGTTGTTTGTAACGCCAGAAGTCATTTTTAAAAAAATCATCTTAACTTCATGTCAATTTCAAGATTGTACGCAAGTATATTGTAGAATTCATCTATGTAAATTACAAAAATCACTAGGGATTAGAAAGAGAAATGATCAGCCATTTAGCATTGAGCGGCAAACAATAAAAAACACGCCCGATTGATGCAGGGACTGTAAATTGACCTCAACTATGTTCAGACAAGAAACTGGTGCAGAAAACTTCACGCCCTTTTTTCATACGAATTTTCAAGGACCCGCACTTCCGGTCCATATATCACACGGCAACGCTCAGTAAAAGAACCAACCATCCTAGAGGCTACCTCCTTGAAGAACATCGATGCAATCTGCTCACAATAAAAGAATATTCATTAGTCATAACCCCCAAAAAAAAATATATAAGTACAAAATATAACTTATATAACTACAACCATTGTAGTCTTCAGAGTGTTGTGATGAGTGAGCTGTGTAGGCAATTGTATGAATACAAATGCAGGTGCCATAGGAGGAAAGTCATGCCAAAATACTGTAATGCTACTGAGCAGTATTGATCAGCAAAATCACATTCTTTATTCCTAAACATACACTCTATCTACTAATTAAGCCTTCCCAGACAGTGAATGACATACAGGGTTCAGTGCTAGAAAATGAAGTGAGGGCAACATAGGACTGTTTTTCGAATCAAAAAGTCATAAAGACACTAAAAAGTAAGTTGTGGAGAATAGATACATTATAACAGAACTATACCTGTCTGTAGAGTGGAGACTTAAACTTAAAATCCACCAAGAAATAAAGATTGCAACTTCCTGGAACAGGGCCAGGGTTTAAATTCCCATATGTTTATCAAATGGTCAAACAGGGTACTTTGTGACACAGTTGTCTGGAAACACAAAAATATATAGTATAAGTACAACAAATAGCAATCAGTAGCAATGAAAAGCAAAATTCTGCTACCAAAATTTAGAAAAAGAGAAAGAAATGAACAGAAACACAATAATGGAAAATCCCATGTTTGTGATCAACCAGTTTGAACCAATTACTGGTTTGTGAGTAAAGAATCTAAAACCCGTATATAACGTTCAATCTTCTATTAGAAAGGATCAAAGGCAATCGGCACTATAGCAATTATAAAGATTTGATATGAGAACAAAACTAAGTATTTAGCAATAAGCAGCACTAAAGCTGTGTAAATCTGCATCTCATATGCCAATGCTCATTTCAGCACATATCATGGTAGCTAGGTTAGAGAAGTTTTCTCCAAAGGATTAACACTCCACAAGTATTTACTGCATATCACTAATGGACTGACCAGATGCTCAAGCAACACCAATTGCACAATGATATCAACAACAATATACTGTAAACCTATCCAAAGTTGCAGAGAAAGATACTATCGAAACTACTAAGGAAAAAAATGCCCATGCTTGGCTTGCCTCATCTCATAACAAACAAACTGAGCTAGAGACAAGTGCGAAGTTCATTTAATGAATAGGCAAGCTTGAGAGTTTTATACTTGGCTCATTGATTGATCGTGTGAAAATAAAGCAAGAACAATATATATGTTATATGTAAAAATCAGAGAAGAAATTCTATTCGTTAGGATATCTAATTTTGTTAAAGGCTATTCAATATATAAAGAATATATTTCCTAAATAACTCCTGAAACTAAGGAATTAATAATCAACCTAAATTACAATTGAAATAAAGCTAATAATCAGGAAAACAGGAAACAGATACTTTAACTAACGCCTGTTAATTAGGAAAGAAATCTTTCTGTGAGATGTCAATAGCTCTGATATTGATGTCAATAACATTATATGACATTGTTAGAATACTAAATATTATCATTTAGTTAGAATATATAATCATTGACATTGATGTCAACAGCATTATACGAAGTTTGTTAGAATACTAAATGTAATCATTAATGTAGAATATATAATCAACCATAATTACGTTGATTAGCTACTGGTTAGGCTACAAGTTAGCTACTGATAACTAGCATGTAAGTTAACTTTTTAAGTAACTCCTAACTACCCCTTTTAATTAACTCCTAACTACCCCCTTGACTACTCGATTGATTGTAATCATGCTACAAACTGGGAGATCAAGTATACAGAACATACAAAGAATTTCTCTCAATAATTATTTCTTTCAGCATATTATTTTACATACAACAATTTGTATAGGCCTCAAAACCATGGGCCGCCAATTACAGTATACTGTAGAGGGAAAGGAGGAATAAGGGCAGTTTGGAAGGTGGAGTGTAGGAATCTGTTATGCATGGCCCTGACAGAAGGGAAAATTGGCAGCAGGATATTGGAGAGGATGATGTAGCAATCATGAGGGAAAAATGAGAGGAGGGGCGGGGGGAGAGTGTCATCCTTTGGGTATGCCACGGGACAGAGAAGGAACTGCTTCTGTGAGTGGCTCTTTTCCTCTCTGCATTTAAATTTTCTGCTATTTCTATTGTAATCAGAACTTGATTCTCTTAATTTTTCCAACCATTTCTACAGTAATATCAGTATTTATCACACTCATTTGAAGCTTTTTAATTGCCTAGGGCTCATTTACACTTGAACTTGTTTATATGGACTATGTACAGTAATCAGACTGACAGAGAGTAAGCTCAAATTTTTGCTCATTAAGACATAGGTTGAACCTGTGCAGCCTTTTCAGACAAGCTGAGCCTGCTACTTGAAGGCTTGACCAACCCTAGAAAAATGTACATAGTTGCTAATACATAGGCATAGTGACAGTTTTGCTTCATCTAGGTTTAAAATGTTTCATTTTTCCCTCTAACTTTCAAATTGATGCTACTTAGTCTGTCCATCAGAGTGATGCTCATAAGGCCATTTTATTGTCTATGAGGAACTGTGTAACATCTCCACATCAATGAGACAGACATTGGTGAAGGGACTTAATTACATCAGTTTGAACAATAAGCAAGCAACATTGGTCAGATTGAACTAGAAGGACCAGAGTCTGACCATATGTGCAATTAAGTCTAAGTTAAAACAAAAAGAAAAATAGACATGTGGAGTTAGCACCCAATGCCATATAAGCCATCAAAATTTCCATCAGCATTATAATGTTTTTACTGAACACCAAAAGTGCAAATTTCTGAATAAAATGGAAGATAAATCAAAGGTAATAGTTCATAACAAACATTTGCTGAATATACCAACAGATCTCATTAATTTTGGAAATGTAAGTCATGCATTTACAGGTAACAACAAAAATAACCCCAAAAAAAATAAAAATCTCACAACCATGATCCTCCTGAATGCAAGCAAAAGGTAACTACCATATACTAGAGCAGGTTGAATACCTTTATATGCTTTGGTCTGTCCAATTGAACATGAGAAATGTAACTTTCAATGAGGAATTTAAATCCAATCTCCAACTCAGCATCAAATGATCCGTCTGGATAGTGTCTAAGTATGTCCGACCTTTGACACCATGGGACAAAACCATGATAGAAGTCAACAGCAGCAACAACATCAAATAATTGCTCTGGAGAGTACCTATAACCAGTAAGTATATCAGTTAACAAACAAAAAGACTGAAAACAATGACAAAGTATAAATATTCTGAATTCAACATAATGTATACAAGGCCCAGGATAAGATGATTCGTACCCTCAAATTCATAAAGCTTCTTGAATTCAAACATATATTTATTAGATAATCTCAATATACAAAGTACAAAATTTGAAGCAAGCTTTAATTAAACTACTACTAGTATATATCCCAACATAATAAAACTAGTTAGACATCACAAAAGCTAACTTTCTCCTAAGGATTAAAATAAATCGTACAAGAAGGGAGGGCTAACAATGATGGAAAGATTTCAACAGTCAGCAGAGCCATCTATTGAAACTCTAAAATTTCATTAAGAAAAGCTTTGATTAACATAACAGAAGCCACCAGCTCTCAGCTACACTTGAAAATATTTACAAAATGTAACATATTCTAAATCATTGTACATAAAAATATGATAAAATTAGAAATATCCACAACCAAAAATAATAATAATAATAATAAAATGCAAATAGAGCCAAGCACATGCTAGCATAAACAAAGAGAAAGGAGCAGAATCCTGTTACCCCAAAACGCGCCTCTCCTCGTAAGTTTTGGATAGAACACCTTCTTCACCATCTCCACATCCAAGAAACTGTCTCAATTGAACCATTGTTATTATTATTATTATTGCAGATCCTCCGATGTGAGGGGAATAGCCAATGCGAGAGACGGAAGGCTGAAATGATGGCCGGTAATGGCAGTGATGCATCTGCACCCATCGAGTTTCCCACTGCTCTTACTAGACCTAATCATTCGACCACACCACTTTGCGCGATGCTAAGGAGCAAAGAGCCTTCGAGGTCGACAAAAATGGCGGCATCGTAAATTCGTAACTTTGAAAAAAAATAAGATACCTAATCTAATTAAAATTTCGAACGGTCAGAAAATCAGAATTCTGAAATACAAGTGCAGCTAGAACCACAGGTTATCTGAAAAAAACTGATCGAATGAGAATCGAGGATTGGGATCCGGAATGACGAGAATGTGAAACCCTAGGATGCCAAAAATAGTTGAACGGAGAATATTCTAATGGAAGGATGCGCGAAATCGGGAGAGGTAAACAAAAATTAAAAAATGGGATGGGTTTGAGGATTTATTGTGGAGAAGTACAAATTGAAGGGATATTGGTGGTCGTTCTTTGAAGTATATGATGATTCAAACATGTAACGCCCACGTGGTTGTTTAGGCCATTTTTTTATTTATTTATTTCTTCACACGACAAGAGAACCGCCACACGACGTCGTTTAGTCGATCGCACACGTGGACATTGTCGCCGATAATACGGAACCCCGTCGCGTCGTCCGCGCCTCAACTTCGCCCCTACCTGTTCTTTTTCATTCTGGTTACGATTATTGGTCGAGTAGAGTAACGGACAATAAATACAGATAACATATTTTTTTTTATAGGCTCAATTGTAATTTTTGACTTTTTGTTATCGTAGTTTTATGATTTTATGAATTTTGTTTCTATATTTTCTTCATGTATTTGTTCTCATATTTTCAATTTTTACAAATTTTATCTTTTGTTACTTGGACATTTATTTCACACAGTTAACCACTGACATAGCACTTTAATGATGATGTGATAGCACATGTCGTACTAACATGATGATGTGATATTGACATAATAACTGTGATTGGAGGTAAAATGTACAATATTTTAAAATATGAAGGTAAAATGTGTAATATTTTAAAAAATATAAGAACAAATAAAGAAAATAAATGATAAAATAATAAAAATGTCGATATATTCTTACCTATAAATATTATCTTCTCATAGACCAAACTATGTCATTTTCAATCGTAAACCATCAATTAATCCCTTTAACCCAATACCTACCACTCAAAACCATGAAATAGTACTATATAATTCTCAAAGGTTTTGTACTGAAATTTTCAATACCATCATACAAGTTCATCTTTAAAGAAATGAACTTGACATGTAGTCATCATGGTTTTCTCTTTGAAAAGAATAAAAATGGAATACTTTCTTAAAACTAATCTATTTTATGCCCCACAAATTTGTGACTAATCATTAATAAGACATTAGAACTTGTTAGGGTTCAAGGAATTCTATTTTGTGAGATTTGTGAGTTTCAGGAAGAAAATTAAGAAGTTCAAATAGAAAAAGACTTTTAGACCAGGGAAATGTATTGTCTTCTGTGGTCAAAAGCTACAATAGATGGAGGACATGTAATCAACAAAAAAGCTGCTAAGAACCTACAAGAATGTTGTCATCACTTCTATAAATTTAGTAAGGTTTTAATTTTGGGTCGTAGGTTGGGTTAAAGAAAATCAAATGATGATTTGCGATTGATAATGACATGGTTTGGTCTACGAAAATAGTGTTTGTAGGTTAGAATGGTCCAGAGAGGTTTAAAAATAAACATTTGCCCTCATACTTTCAAAATATTGTTCATTTTGTCCTCTAATCACACGTCATTATGTCAATGTCACAACATCGCCACATCATCAATCCATGTAAATGCCATGTGTGTTGCAACGTCATCATCAAAGTGTTTGTCAGCGATCAATGTTGCCATGTCAACGGTCAACTAACGGAATAGATGTCCAACTAATGAAAGGGCAAAATTAGCAAAATTTGAAATTATATGACAAATGTGAGATGAAAAATTGGGCTAAATTTTGTGAAATTATATAACTATGGGAATAAATAGTACAATTAAGCCTTTTTATATTCAATTTAGTTAAAGAAAATTTAAAAAAAAGGAAAATTGATTTTTAAAAATAAAAAAAATCTCTTCTCTCATTTTTTTTAATTTAAATTTAATAATTTTTTAATGAGAATTAAAAAGAAAACATAGTGCAAAAATATAGTTTTTCACCTTTTTATTCTTTCTTTAATTAAATAATAAAAATTTCCATATTTCAATTGTTTATATTTAAATTTTTGTATTTTTATCTTTAAAAAATGGTGTTATAAAACTTAGGCCATTATTAATATAATCAAAACAGTGGATGAATAAATTATCAATTCAATCAGTAAAGTATGTTTGTTTAATGTTTCAATGGGTGTTGAAACAAAAGAAAATAAATTGTTTCTTCTTCTTAGAGATAACTTTGGAACATATGTTAATGAGTACATAAATATTTTCTAATTTAATTACATTAGACTCATGAATTTGGTGAACATGCATTGGACACGTGTGCATTGAAATGCAAACACTTTAATAGCATGTTTGTCTTAAAACATTTTTGGGTTCCAATGCGCATTGAACATCAATTTTTTTTTTTTTTGAAAAATGCTTACCAGTATCCTTAAAACATTGGTTAAGGAATCAAAAGTAGGAAGTTTTTATTGGAAAATAATAAAGCACTTCTCCTTGAATTTTAGTGCAACTCTTCAATAAAAACTTTATATTTATTGATTCCTTAACCAGTACCCTTAAGGCACTAGTTAATAAGACCCATTTTTTTATATTGGATTAGTGTTTAACGACAATCAATGATGTTCCAAACACACTATACATTAATTTAGCAACTTTAACAAAATATATATTAAAAACAAGAGCCCAACTTGTTGATTGGTTTACCTAAATCAAGGGTCAAAGCCAACAAATGTTACTCTACTTGATAAGGGACTTAAATTCATGTGTTTGAATTTCACTACTAATGCGACAATTTTATTGGTAAATAATCTTTAAATATTTTTGTAATTTGAGAAATATCCTAATCCTAGGTGAGCTCACAAGATACAACTTACCTAAACTTTTTATAACAAAAATAAATAAATAAAGACTCAAGCAAAGCAATCAAGCACTTCCTTTTTGTACTCCCTTATATCTCGAATATAAGTAACAAAATTCATGCTAATTTAGAAAGTTTGTTAACATTATTTAATTTTACCAATCCCATCAAGAAAAATCTTTTTTTTTTTCTCTAAATTGTCCTTCATTTGAACTAACTATCAGGAATAAAAAATGGTCATTGGAAATAGAATCTCAATTAAATGAAGGTATTTTGAAAATATTGGTCTCATTAAATAGGGTGAAATTGGTTAAGATTTGCTTATATTTGAGACCAACACACAAGAGTTTTTTTTTTTTACTTATCTTCGAAACCAAAGAGAATACGTGAAAAGGAGAGAGCAAATTTTTTTTGCTGTAAAAAGTTTTGCTTTATCCTTTTATATTTTTAATAGTTCATTGTTCTCGTTTTGAAATTAGTTCACTTTCTTCTAAGGTAATTAATTTGGAGTGATTTATAGTTTTAAGCAACGTTTTGAAAACTAAACCAATCATTAAACCAATGAGAATACTAGTTCAAGGCTCAATGGTCTAATTATGGTTGGACTGTGATTGAACTAATGATAATTAAATAATAATCATTGACACATCTTGAGATTTTTTGAGATTGCATATAATTCCCTATTTTTTTAACATTTACAATAATATCCCATGTAGAAGTACATGGTGTAATATTTTTCAAACAATCAAGGGAGGTTAATGTAAGTACAAGGGGTATCAAATTTGACTAATTGATTTGGTTAAGAATATAAGAAATATTACCATTGAGTATAGATTCCAAATCAATTCAAATTCGCACATTTAAGTCAATAATCAATTATTTCAGTGTATAGTCAATAGAGCTGTCAAAGTGAGCCAACCTGGCTCACCTGGGTTGGCTCACCACGGGTTAAGGAGAAAGTGAGCCAGTCCAACTCGGCTCACTTTTTTGGCGAACCAAGAAATTGCCAACCCAGCTTAACCCACCATGGGTTGGTGGGTTATACGGGTTGGCTCACTTAATTTAAAAAATATTTTTTAAAACAAATAAATTTTTTATGGAATAATTTATGTAAATCAGATTTTTTTATGCTTTTTTTCGTTCCACACACTGTAATTCCTGTAAATAATCAAAATTAGGACTATATAATAACCAAAACCAATTCTACATATGGCCATGGCTTCAATATCAATATTATAATAGGGCGGGGAGCATTGAATTTTATTCAATTACAATAGTTAATGAGATAGAAGGCAATTGAGGAATGAATTGTATTATTCCCCCACTCTTTTATGAAAATCACTTTCTTGATTGTGCTTAGAGAATTTTCATGCTCATAAGGTCTATATATGGCGTGATTGATTCACTCAAGGAAAAGAAAAGAAAAAGAAAACGAAAGCTAAATGGGAAATTGTTTGAACCCTTTCCAATGAATATAGATTTAAAAGCTTATTCCTCATCATAAAAACAAACAAACAAAACACATGAATGATGAAAACCATATTTCACTATTTCTATACCACATCAACAGAACATACTAAGAAGGTTACTCAACAAACAGAACACAGTTACTCAGCCAAACCCCCCCTTTTGTGATTCTAGTAATCCAGTTTAACATTCTCACATCAAAAGCCAATCAAATAGACAAACATTAACAATCAGTATCCAAAAACAAGAACATAAAAGAGAGGGAAACAAAACTAACAGTGTTCAACCAATAGAGATTACAGACTTCCATAACCAAACACTCGGGCAACAAGTCAGCAAGAATTGACAAGAAACGGACTGATCGACAGTGTCAAGAACCGGCGTGACAGTGGAACTATCACGGCGAACCTAGAACACGTGATGGCGGAACCAGAGCGGGCGAAACCAGAACGCGTCATCCGTTGTCGTCGTCGATGGTGGGCGGTCGAGGACGAGCCGACGAGGTGTGAAGTGCGAACTATGAAGAGAAGAGTCAAACTACCAAAAAGGGGCTGTGATGTGAAGTGCAAACCCTGAGAGGTGTAGTGGCTATGGCTGTCTGTAAAGAGGGAGGACGAGCTAAAGAGGAACACGGATGGGATTAGTGGATTACGAGAGGTCCAGAAGACTGAATTAGTGAATGAAGACATTTTACTACCTAAGTGAACTCAAACAGCAACCCTTTCCCTTTGGGCTTTGGCTCACTAGCACTAAGTAGTCAACGTCTAACACTGGGCCACTAGCCACTAGATGATTTTTTTTTATTCCAATAACTCGTGAGCCAGCTCGGCTGACCACGGGTTCAACCCGGGTGAGCCACGAGCTAAGCGAGCTGGGCCAAATTTCCTTTATAATTGTTGTGAGTGAATTTTTTTAACCCAACCCAGCCCTAACCCGTGGTGGGTCAGGTTGGCTCACCAGGTCAAGACTCACTTTAACAACTCTAATAGTCAATTATGAGTGTAAATATTATCATGGATTTTATTTATTTATTTGGATAATCGACTATCTCGAGGAATAATTGATTATCCCATAAGATAATCGATTATTTTAAGTTGATTTTCAAAAATACTATTTAAAAACTTTAATCTTTTTATCCTTTTATTTTTTAGTATCTAATTTATTTAAAACATTATTTCCAAAAAGTCTATCTTTTAATTAAGAACACATTTAAATCATTGATTGGAAACTTGTATATATTGATTATCTATAAAACATTTTTTCCAATTTTAATCTTTTTTTTTATTTTAATCCTAATGAGCCAATCATATATAACATTTAAGTGCCTTACACAATTTCTGAAGTCTCTGGCTCTGTCGTCATGTCTTCATCAAAACTTTCATACCTCAACAACAAAAGGTCATGTTCAATAGATATAAAGAAGATATTTTTTAAAATGATTAATTAACGTCTTGTAGTATCTACATGATGCCTTGTGTGATTGCCCAACATATGGATCAATATAGCCCTTATCCATATAATCCTAACATTTTAGATTTATAAAAAGTGATACTTATATGGTTGTTTAGAAAAATAATGATGAGTGCATAAAACAATAGCATATAAATTTAACATACATGTTTTATTTCATTATTTGACACAAACTGTTTGATTAAATTATCATTATCAAACATTTTGTAAACATAGAAGTTTTTTTAAAATTATTCCTCTTTTGTTATCATCATTTTTTATCTTAAAGAGAAATTTTTTTTCTAAGAAAACATCTAAAGTAACCAGGAGTATACCTAACAATTCTCCAACCTTCAAATGGAGAAAAATATGAAATAATTGAAAGAAGGCTTAATTACTAATTTGGTCCTTAATTTATTTATTTTATTCAACTGGGTCCCTTTATTATTTTTTGCTCTAATCAGGTCCTATTATTTTCAAAAATTTCCATTAAGTCTCATAATTTTCAAAAATGCTCCAATGTTATCCTTTTTCATCCAAAACGACGTCGTTTTTTCTAATTTTACATTAAATGGCTTGAAAAAGTAATAAAAAACGTCATTTTGGATAAAAAAGGATAGCATTTGACATTTTTGAAAATGATGGGACTTAATTGAACTTTTTGGAAATATAACACTTGATTAGAGCAAAAAATAATAAGGGACCCAGTTGAATAAATAAATAAATAAGGACCAATTAGTATTAAGCCTTCTTTCAATTAATTTCATATTTTTCTCCATTTGAAGGTTGGAGAATTGTTAGGTATACTCCTGGTTACTTTAGATGTTTTCTTAGAAAAAAAAATTTTCTCTTTAAGATAAAAAATGATAACAAAAGAGGAATAATTTTAAAAAAAACTTCTATGTTTACAAAATGTTTGATAATGATATTTAATCAAACAGTTTGTGTCAAATAAGAAATAAAACATGTATGTTAAATTTATATGCTATTGTTTTATGCACTCATCATTATTTTCTAAACAACCATATAAGTATCACTTTTTTATAATCTAAAATGTTAGGA
>QUWT01000287.1:0-15067 GCA_004329165.1 Spatholobus suberectus | reverse complement strand
ACTTAAATGTCTTACTAAACACACTCTTACTAAGCAAGTTTTTTCTTTTATTTAATAATAAAAATAAAAATATATTACCAGTTAGACATTACAATTACTTCTTTTATTCACTAGTACTAACAGACTTTTACATCAATAATTTACTTAAATTCTTGAAAAATCAATGTAGTAAGTGAGATGGTAACAATTTTGTAATATTGTGATTGACACTCTAGATTAGTTGCTAAATAATTAACACAGAATGTTAATTCCCTTTACAAGTTTTGGAATTTCTAACAAAACTTTTCTAGATTGGTTGTACTAGAACTGATAGATCATGACATCGAAGAACATCAAGCACATCAATGCATTCATATTTTCAGATACTTCTTCCCCATTCTCCCTCTTTATCAATGCCATTCTCACTCTCTTTCAACACCATTTGGTTTGTGTTCCTCTTGTTTTCTCTTCATCTTTTTTTTTTCTCTTCATTTTGAATGTTCTTTGTCTTCGTCTTAATGAATATTATTTTTCTCTTTTGTTTGCAATGTGTTCTTCCACAACAAAACTCTCGTTTACTTTGCTCCAACATGTATGTTATCACTCTCTGTTATTATAGGTTGTTCTATGTTGTTTCTATTTACTTACCTTGTTTTGTTTTGTTGTCTTAATAGGCACATTAAGAATATATCCTTACTTAATCCTAAACCTCATAATGGACAACGCCTCATCTATTGGACTGTCTATCATTTGATCATGTATTTTCTTTTCTTTTTTTTGGTTTGATCCAATAGAAATCTAAGTTTGTCTTTTAAGGTAGCTTTCTTTCCCTCTTTTTTGGTTTCAAATTTATGTTATTATAAACCTCTCACTCAGGTTATATTCATTCATCTTTGAAAAGTTATCACCATTAGAAAATGGGTGTTGGAGCATACACAACATGGTGATAGCTTTATTGAACATGAACGAATATATTCAAGTGGGGATTTATAATAACAAAAATATGGAACAAAAGGGAAAAAGAGCTACATCAGAAGAAGGAATTGAATTTCTATTAAATCAAAAAAATAAAAAGACATGTAATGAATTGCAGTTATTTTCAGTTTAGTCATTGTAATAAGAAAATTACACTTATATTTTGATATATGTGATGATGTATTATATACAATAATGAAATAAAACTATTAAGTGTTTTGTGAGCATTTATAGTTTTGGTATTAGAATGTATAGTATATAAAGGAGGAAATGTAGTTGTAATGTTATTAAAAAGAAAAAAAACCTTGTTACATCTTCTTTCGTTTTGTTCTAGATCATTTCTGTCTAGAACTGATCTAAAAAATATTCATTTTCTATATTAGTTGATTTTACATATTCGTATGTAAAAGCAATCTAGAATGTAAAAAAACATCTAATCTTAAAGTCTTTGTAATACTAGTAAATATAACGTTTACCTAACAGAAATCAAACTATCAGGATAAACAATTCAAGTCTAAATTAATAGTATGATGTATCATGTTAAATAAACTATATTTTAATATAAATATTGATATATACTTAGTAACTCGTTATTAGTATAATTCACAATGTTTATACTAAAAGTTTAATTTTTATTAGACAATGGTTGATGTTAGACAAACAAAGACAATCCCAATATCTAATATTTTTGTTATTATAGACATTTTAATAATAATAAAAGAAAATACTCTCAAGCCTAATCAATTTACATGGTCCAAATGTTTACATAGGGGCTAAAATTTTAAAAGACAAATCTCTAAAAAAAAAAAGGAAAACAAAAATAAATCTTGAGTTTACGCAAGCCACATAAGCAAAAAAATTATAAATAACCATTGTTAAATCCCAACAAAGTAATCGACATATACAAGCATTATCAATATTTTTCTAGACAAGACTCGACTCAACTATAGCGAGATATTGGAATCTAGATCAACCTATTATCCAAATATGCTACGACTGCTTTCTTGAATGGTCAACATGTTGCTTAGAACAATTATCATTTAAACCAAATAATGGCTAACTAAATATTTTTTGAACATTTCAAAAATGATTAATCACATTATAATTGCATTTATTGCTAAAGATAGGTCAATGGAACTATTTAAACCCAAAATCCAACATTTTGATGCACGTATTTCCTTGATTTTCTTCTCCTTTTTTGCACCTTACTTAAGAGTTAAAGTCCTTGAAAGCAAATCTCCTACCATTGACGAGAATATCTCAGCAATCACTATCAAAGACCACCCTTCCAGTGTCACCGTCAATTTAGACACCACGAAGCACGAGATCACTCCCCCAATGTTTTCACCCATTGAAGGACTCAATCTCCGTTGATTGATTGTGTTTACTTGTTTCTTCACATCAATAGTCAATTCTTTTATACAACGATGGTGGACATTTGCAAGAATTCTTCTCACCATCAACAACGAGATAACGTTGCCTCCTCTATCCAATAAAGGCAAATGGAGGATTGATGAAACTTCAGCAAGTGTATAAGATCATTGCAAGTAATAATTAAAATGAGTTTTAATAAGAACTAACAATTGCCCTAAACAAGCCAACAATTATCCATTAGAGGCTGTGTTGTTCTTTTAAGGGCAACTCTGTCAACCATTTTGATCTACTATCTTTCCTTCTTCAGGGCTTCAATAGGTATTATCTCTAAAATTGAATCTCTTTTTAAAAAAAAAATAGCGAGTCCATGGATAAGGTGGTGAGTAACATTCAAAACACTTATTTCTAGACGGATCATTGGGTGGAGTATTGTGTGAACAATTTCATAAGTTATACTCTTTAGCAAGAATAAAGAGGCAACAGTGGCAGAATTAGGAGAATGAGTGGGTGTGAGATGGGTTTGGATGTGGTTTTAGAAGAAGGAGTTCTTTTAGTAGGAGTTGGAGTTATTTGAACAATTTAAGCAAGTGGTAGGTAAGGTAGGTTTGTCGAAAAGTGGGTTTGATAGAAGGAAATGGAAGAAGGATTCACTTGGTGCTTACATTATTCATTCAACATATAAGACCCTCATAGAGCCAAGTGATGTGTCCCTTGAGGTGTGCTGGAGGAAGATGTGGAATAAGGATGTACCTCTAAAAATGGTCATATTTACGTGGAAATTAATAAAATATAATTGCCTCAAAAGATGATTTGAGCCGAAGGGAAATACTAGCAAGTGATGCTTATTTGTGGGTTGGGTATCGACAGAAGATGGAGATCATTAATCACTTGTTTCGCATGTGCAAGTGGTTCTCACAAGTGTGGATGGAGTGCTTAAGATGGTTAGACTATTCTGCAATGTTACATAATGAGGTGTGTGGTCACTTTCAATAGTTTCTGAAATAGAAAAAGCGCACAGAAGGGGGGTTGAATTGTGCGTTTAAAACCTTTTTCCCTTTTTCTTTTTAAACAAGTAAAACAGTTTGAAAAAGTTTTCGAGCTCAGGGATAGAGATAAGAAGAGCACAGGAAGTTTTTATACTAATTCACTCAACCTGAGCTACGTCCAGTCCCTTCACCCAAAAGGTGTTTACTAACCAACTTTGGATACAAGTATTGTTCATGGCCTCTTCAGGCTTTACACAGCAATCACCCTAGATTGCTTAACCCAAGTACTCTTTTACACTAAGCCTCTCCAGGCTTTCACAACACGACAAGTGTTTTTACAAAGATATCAACTTACGTAGTGAGGATTTGAAAGCTAAAGCTCAAGCACACTCTGAAAATCCTTACAAGATTTTTGCTATCGTCCACTGGACGCTTCTATTAATTGTTCGGAAGTTATTTGTTAACTAAGAATTTTTGCACCAAGCACGTATGTATCTATGACGTTCTTCCTTGGTATATATATATATATATATATATATATATATATATATATATATATAGTCTTTAGAGAAAATATCCGTTGAAAACTTGACTTCGTTATGGAAAGAAGGGCGTGCAAACTGTCCTTTCAGAGTGATTAGGCGTGGCAGCTTTTAGACTTGCACTAAAGAGGAAAGCTCAGGACTGTGTTGACGAGCTGCTTTTTTGAACATTCTTCATTCGGCATGGCAGCTTGATAAGTTGACTTGCTTTATCTGTTTTTGCTGCGCTCTTGCACTAGAATGATTCTGATACAATTAAATGCTTCAAACAATTTGAACATTAGATCATAAGATAGGTAATATGTTAGTTTCAAGAAAAACTAGCATAAACAAATTAGACGTTCAAAAATAGAACTTAGCCGTTTAAATATTTGTCGTTGGAAGCTTACATCAATATTTGAATTTATTCTTCAGAAGATCATCTTAAGTTGTTCACTGGACGATTTTCTTTAAGCACGTCTATTAGACGGTCTTCTTTGACATGTCTATTGGACGCTCTTCTCTGAGACGTCTACTTGGACGGTCTTCTCTGACACGTTTACTGGATAGTCTTAGAAGGGAAGCTTGTATGCTACAAATAGTTGAGTTCTTTGGCAGAAACTTGAACATTAATAAGTTTGTTATCTTTAAAACTTTAAGGATCTAGACACTTCTACGTCTTTAGTTTTAACAATCTCCCCCTTTTTGATGATGACAAATCTTATTAATTTTTAAGTTTTTACTAGAATATAAAGGATGCATGAAAGAGTTTTCGAAAGACTTACTATGCTCCCCCTGAGTCTGATATTCCAAGATTTTGTATACTTTTGAGATACAAGAAATATTAGTTTAAATCCATATCGAATAAAATATCATGAGTCAGATCATATTATATCTAACAGTTATAAGTTTAACCATAAATAGAGCAACATTTAAAATATGTTAGAATAAAACATGTATTTTATTGTACTGGAAGATCATACAAAATAGCAAAACAAAAAAGCTATAGTTTTCTAGTTCTCCCCTTTTTGTCATTAGCAAAAAGCAGACAGAGAGAAGGGAGACGTCATCATAGTCACTGTTACAGCGGTGGAGGAGGACGGGGAAGGTTCAGGAAGGTGTAGGAGAGCTTGTTGGTTCTGGAGAATTTGGTAAAGAAGGGTGAAGATGGGTTGCAGTTGGTTTGCAACGTATTGTTGAACGACGGGGTCAACAGGGGGAAAGGGTAAAGGGGCAGAAGAAAAGATAGGAAGGCTTACGGAGGCTTGAGAGCCAGGAGTAGGCGGTGGTGGAGGTGGAGGTGAGGTGATGGTGGTTGGGAAGGAGTGGGTGGAAGAGCTTTAGAGGGGGGAGGAGGTGCTTCGAGATGCTTCAAGTCTTGTACCTCTAGTTGGTATGGACGTGGAGAGGTCCAAGGGTAGGGTGGTTGAAAATTTTTATGGTGAGTAAGAGCGGCAATCATAGTGTATAGGATAGAAGTTTTTGTACCAAGGAGTGGACGCTCGTTTGCTGGACGAACAAAGGCAGCTGAAGAGTTTGAAAAGTTAAATACATGAGCTGGACGCTGCGTGACTTCACAGTTCGTTGCTGAAACTCCACTACTGGACGCTTCTTGTTTGCATAGGAACATATGTTGATGCCAGAAGCGTTCAACATTGGCCTCGTCCAAGTGTATGAAAACGCTGAGCTAGGAACCATTCACGGGAATGAGTTGAATGTTGTTGAACATCAGCTCTGGACGGCAAAGGTAAGGATAGTGCCTTGGTCATAATCTTCTTCTTTTTGCGGTTGTCATCTATGATTGGCAGTCTTGGGCAGACGCGATCTGGTTGGATGCGGATGGATGTGGAAGGTTGGATATGTTATGATGGAGGAATGAAGAGTTGAAACTTCAAGGTGGTGGAACCTTTGAAAGTGTTGTAAAACATATGCTTAAAGGAAGATGGAAAGAATCCATCTTCTGTCGAGTCTAGAGGCCGAAACTTCAAATTTGCAGGCCTTATGTGAACAGTCTGCTCGCCCTCAGGTTTCCTTTGTTGCAGAGCCCTCTCGATGTGGTCTACTAGAGGTACTTGTGTTGAAGTACTCCAGGAGGATGTGCATTGATGCGCCAAGCTCGTACAACTCTTGGGTACCTTCGTCTGATAAACCGCTTGAGCGGTAAATGTTCAATAGCCCCAGGAGGCAGTGCTAGATAAGCTTCCGAAGGTTGATGGACATAGTCGTTCATGTACTTGTCAAGATCAAGTGGAGAGTAATCAAAACTAAAAACAGGTTCAGGGAGCTCTGGACGCAAGATAATAGCATTGTCGTCTATGCGATTTTGGGGGTTGCCTTCAACAAAGAGTAGAGGCCATTTCTGTTTGGTTTTGGTCAAGGTGTCTGAGGGGGTGGAAGATGTAGGAAAGGAAATGATGGTTGAGGAGGAAGGTGATTTAGTAGGCTTGATGGAGAGATGTGTCTTAGATATGCCGGGGGTAGGGATGGTGCAGGTATAACCTTTGTCACCACAGCAACAAGTCTGGTTCAGGTGTGGCTTTTGTGTAGGCTTGTGTTTGGGTAAGAGGTTCAGAAGGTTCAATAAAGATTGATGCAGTCATGTCACTAATAGGTTCATTAGCAACAGGAGAGGAAAGCTTACTTTTCTTGGATTGTGCTTCCCTTGACAGTGCTTTTGCTGGTCGTTTGGATGAGGCAGATGGTTGTGGTTGTGGTTGAACAGGAACATCAAACATGGCAACTTTCTGCTTCTTGACAAGCTTACCAATTGGCTCATCGTCTTCATCGTCAGAAGTGACGATCAACCGTCTCTTAGAAGGAGCTTGTGCCGGAGCAGGTGAAGGAGCAAAGGCAGTGATAGGAGTAGCTGCAAGAAGAGCAGGCGAAGTTGAAGGTCTTTGGGTCTTGGATCTTGTTACCCTAGTCGCTTGCGTCTTGGACGACCTCCTCTTGGTGGACAGTCTGGCAGCAACTGGATTCACAAACAATGCCTCGTCATCCATCGGCTTAGCAAGCTGGAAGATTGGTTCAATTGTCTGCAGAGGTGCCATCTCAGCAACTTCCTTTTTATCGTCCACTAGTTTGGATGTGGTCTCCAAAGGCTTCATACGAACCCAGCCTTCATCTGTGCAACATTGTTGCCTGCAAACGGCAATTGAGTGAAACGATGGCCACCACCCAGAATCCTAATCTGGTTTTGCTCTCCAATAGATAGAGCAAAAAAGGCATGATACACCTGCTGTTGCCAGAAAAGTCTGTTAAGTAGAGCGGCATAGGTGATCTGGTCGCACTCTCCGCGTCATCTCATGGTCCTGAAGATGTTGCTCAGGATGAGGTGCGGCAGGTTGAACTATTGGCTTGTGATCATGTGGAACAGCGTGAACCTATGCAAGAAGGTAACACTGTCCTTCAATCCAGCCTTTTGAAGGATTTCCTTGTTCAGAAACTGTTGGAATATCTTCCCCTCTTTTGTCAACTTGCAGTATTCTACTGGCCCTTCCCTTCTGGACCTATCAAAGCAGCATCTACCGTGTCATGTCCTCCAAAATTGCTTTCCCAGCCATTCTTGATGCAAGACCCTGCCCGCTCATAGCCAATGGCTTGGGCAACAAGTCGAGGTACAGTGTGACCTTAACTCCTAGAGCAGTTCTAATGATGTCCTATTTGAGAAAATAGCAGAGTTCTAGAACTGTCTGATGATTCTGGGTATATGATTTCATTCAAGTGGAAGTAGTTGGAATTCCACATTTGAGCAAGTTGTCCATTACATTCACACCCATGTCCTCCAGAGCTTGGATATTGAAACGACTTTCGATAAGAACAATAGCCTTGTCTAGGCTCTCCACATGAGCCATGGCCTTTGCAGCAGGACCAGCCTTTTCAGTTGCCATATCTGAGAGCTTGAAAGATTGTTAGGTTTGAGAGGTTTCGAGAGACTAAGAGAGTTCAGGTGGATTTGAGAAGATGTGAGTGTTTGGTTTAGGTTTGAGTGTATATGAAGAAACCGAAAGTTTTGCTTTTGGCAGTTCTTTCAATTTCGAAAGAGAGGTGATGTGCAATAAATGCTAGGTCAGTGCTTACATTTCTCGAGGTTGGTTATACGACGCATGAGTGACTCAGACCGGAATAAGGCATTTATTTCAAATCATTTTCGGAAATCAAAATTAAGTACGGATAAGGATCTTTATGCACACATAAATGTAAGTTGTTATGGAATACGAAAAGCTATGCAAGTGGACGATGTAATATTGGACGCTACAAACATTGGATGCTCACATCTTTGACGGTCAAGGCATGTTGAATAGACTATTCATTTATAAATTCCATACCAAGAAGATCTCGAATATGGATGAGTTTATCTTCAGGAAGGGGTTTTGTAAATATGTCTGCCAATTGATTTTCATGTTAACAAATGAATATCGACAATTCCTTTATGAACATAATCTCTTATAAAATGATGTTTTATTTCAATGTGCTTTGCCTGAGAATGTAAAATAGGATTTTTAGATAGATTTTAGCAGCAGTGTTATCACAAAAGATAGGAATGTTACTCTCGTAGATACTGTAGTCTTCTAACTGATGCTTGATCCATAAAAGTTGTGAGCAACAAGACGCAGCTGAGACATACTCTGCTTCCGCTGTGGACAAGGCAATCGTCCCTTGTCTTTTGCTTATCTAGGCGACTAGATTCCACCAATGAGGTGACATCCTCCACTGGTGCTTTTGCGTTCTATTCTATCTCCTGCATAGTCAGCATCGCAGTAACCAACTAACCTATATTCTTTGTTTGACTTAAAACACAAACCAAGGTTAGTGGTCCTTTTTAAGTATCTAAAAATTCTCTTAATGCTGTTAGATGAGTTTCTCTAGGGTCAGACTGAAAACGGGCACATAAGCATACACTGAACATAATGTCAGGTTTGGACGCTGTGAGATATAAAAGACCCAATCATACCTCAGTATGTAGTTTGGTCTACCTTTTTAGAAGAGTCGTCCAGGCTGAGTATTGACGATGGATGCATAGGTGTACTCATTTCCTTGGCATCGTCCATCTTGTACTTCTTGAGAAGTTCATTGACATATTTTTTTGATGTATGAATATGCCATTTGCAGTCTGCTTTACTTGCAATCCCAGGAAGAATTTTAATTCTCCCATCATACTCATCTGGAATTCTGCTGTCATGATCTTAGAAAAATCCTTGCATAAAGCATCATTAGTAGCACCAAATATAATATCGTCTACATATATTTGCGCAATAAAAGTGTGATTTAACGTCTTTGCGAAAGAGAGTGGTGTCTACTTTTCCTCTAGTAAAACCATTTTCTAAAAGAAAGGAACTTAGCTTTTCATACCAAGCTCTTGGAGCTTGTTTAAGTTTATACAAAGCCTTTTTCAGTTTGTAAACATATTTTGGAAAAGTATCACCCTTAAAACCAGGAGGTTGTTTCACATAGACTTCCTCGTTTATTATGCCATTCAAGAATGCACTTTTTACGTCCATTTGATAAAGCTTCATATTACTATGAGCAGCGAATAAAAGTAAGATGCGAATGGCTTCTAATCTAGCTACTGGTGCAAAGGTTTCGGTAAAGTCTATACCTTCTCGTTGAGTGTAGCCTTGAGCTACAAGTCTCACTTTATTTCTTACCGCTTTGCCAGCTTCATCTAGCTTGTTGCGGAACACCCACTTTGTTCCAATAATAGACTTGTTCTTGGGTGTAAGAACTAGCATCCAAACATCATTCTTTTCGAATTGACTAAGTTCGTCCTTCATGGTGCTGATCCAACCATCGTCCAGGAGAGTTTCGTCCACTGTTTTGGTTCCAGTTGAGAAATCAAAGCAGTTTGAGCTTGCTCCTTGAAGGTCGATCCTGTCCTGACATGATCTAGAACGTTTCCAAGAATTTAATTATCTGGATAATAGGTCTTCATTTGCCAAAAGCATCCAGTTGTTCTTTTTCTCTTCTTTGGATCGTCTATCTGATCTCTGGACGCTGAAGGTCTGGCATCTTCTAGCTTCATATCTACAAATGAATCGTCTAGCTCTAATATTTCTTTATCAGGCTTATTGTCATTGAATTTAACATTGATGGCTTCTTCAACTGTTAAGGTTCTAGAGTTGTAAACTCTATAGGCCTTGGATGTTTCGGAATAACCTAACAATATTCCATTATCACACTTAGAATCAAATTTTCCAAGATTGTCCTTAGTGTTTAAGATGAAACATTAGCATCCAAAGGGATAAAGATATGATATGTTAGGTATTTGACCTTTCCACAATTCATAAGGAGTCTTTTTCAAAATAGGTCTTATATAAATTCTATTTTGTAAATAACATACAGTGTTTGCTTCAGCCCAGAAGTGCTTAGGAGTGGAATTGCCATTTAGCATGGTTCTAGCCATTTTTTGTAATGACCTGTTCTTTCTCTCTACCACACCATTTTGTTGTGGTGTTCGTGGTACAGAGAAGTTGTGAAGAATTCCGTTCTCCTCACAGAACCCTTGAAAACTTTTGTTTTTGAACTCCTCTCCATGATCACTTCTGATTGAAGCTATGCAAATGCCTTTTCATTTTGAATTTTTTTTGCAAAAGATTGAAAAGATCTTGTAAGACTCATCCTTGTGTTTTAAGAACATAACCCATGTCCATCTAGAGTAATCGTCCACTACGACTAATCCATATCATTTTCCACTAAAGGAGGCTATTCTGGTTAGACTAAACAAATCAATATGTAGTAACTCAAGAGGTCTAGTTGTGGAAACAATATTTTTGATTCAAAACAGCTTTTTACTTGTTTCCCTTTTTGACATGCATCACAGAGAACATCAGACTTGTAAGCAAGATGTGGAAGTCCTCTTATGAGGTTATGCTTATTTAGCTTTGAGATTAGTCTCAAGTTTGCATGTCCAAGCTTCTTGTGTCAAGTCCATTGATTCTCTTTGATGGATACTAGACACGATACATTTTGATTTGTGAGGTCATTGAGATCAATCTTATAAACATTGCTTTGCCTCTTAGCAGAGAATAGTATGGATCCATCTAGATTCTTGGCAATACATTTTTCTTTGTCAAAGGAGACATTGTGTCCACTGTCACATAATTGACTTATGCTCAGTAGATTGTGTTTGAGTCCTTCAACATATAAAACATTTTCAATGGAGGGGAAATAGTGCTTACTGATTGTTCCTATTCCTGTGATCTTTCCCTTTTGGTTTCCTCCAAAGGTGACCCATCCACCATTCTTGGGTTGTAGGCTTTGGAACATACACCTTTCTCCCGTCATGTGTCGTGAGCACCCACTGTCCAGGTACCATGATTAGGGTCTTCTTTCGGTTGTCAAGCAAATCTGCAATAGGTATTATCATAGACTTAAGTACCCAAATGGACTTAGTTCCTTTTCTGTTAGTTCTGAAAGCATTGGACTCCTTCTTCGTTGGATGATATCTACATTCTGTTGATTCATGCCCATTCTTTCCACATATTTTACAAAAGTTATGTTTTTACTAGGTTTAAAATTTTCTTCCTTAATAAACCAAGTCCAGATTTGTCATGAGGATTTTTTTTATAACATAGAATTTTATTTAGGTTCTCAGTTCCATTAACAAATTTGGACAAACTTTCTTTTAGATGAGTGACTTCTTTTTGAAGTTCAAAAACTTCATGAGAGGATGTCTCTTCTGAAATGTTCTTTCTTTTTAAAAGCTCATTTTCTTTTAAAACCTTTTTATACTCTTCGTTGAGCAAATTGAATTCTTTTGTTATTTTTGAAAATTTCTTTTTTAGTTCTTATATCCTATTGAGAAAGTTGATGAGTTAGCAAGCAAATCATTATAGGCTTCTTGTAGAGATATAAGTTATCAAAGTTTATCTCTTCGTCTTGCTTATCTGATCTATCAGAGCTGGTCTCTGCCATGAGACACAGGTTGGCTTCTTCCTCTCCTTCTTCATCTGATGAAGATAGGTCAATGTCTTCCCAGGTAGCCATGAGACCCTTTTTCTTGAAGAACATCTTCTTTTCGTCCTTCTGCAAATTGGGACATTCACCTCTGAAATGTCTAGGCTTCTTGCATTCATAACAGACTGAAGGATTTTTTTCTTTTGGTGCCTTTTAAACTTCTTTGTGAAGTTTTTAGCTCTGGATCCTCCTTTCTTCTTCCACATAGCCTATATTTTTCTAGAGATGAAGGATATTTTATCTTCATCAGAGTCATTCTCTTCGGACTCTTCCTTAGAGGATTCTTCCACGTTTAGGGCTTTGGACGATGATCCTCTGGGTGGACGCTAGACGCTTAGAGCGATGGACTTCTTCTTCGTCCTTCGTCTTGCTTCAACTCCAGTTCATGGACTTTAAGAGTTCCAAGTAACTCTTCCATTGAGAGAGTTGTTAGATCCTTGGAAGCTCTTAAGGCTATAACCTGCGGTCTCCATTGCCTAGGCAAACTTCTCAAGATTTTGTCAATGTGATCATAATTGTCATAGGTTTTACCTAAGGATCTCAGGTTATTTATTATAGTTTGAAATCTACCAAACATGAGTTCGATAGTTTCATTTTCTTCCATCGTAAAGAGTTCGTATTGTCTTACGAGTAAGCTCAACTTGGTCCTCTTTACTTGTGAAGTGCCTTCGTAGGCAAGAGCGAGGGTGTCCCACATTTTCTTAGCACATTTTAAGCTATGTACCTTTCATATTCAGATTCAGATAAGGCACACATCATAGCATTTCTAGCTTTTGAGTTTAGAAGATACCTCTATTTGTGAGATTCTGTCCATTGACTTCTTAGCAGCTCGACTCCATCATGGTCAAGGGGCAGGTAGTTGTCGGTTTCTACTACGTCTCACATGTCTATGTGACATGCATCAAAGAATGCTATCATTCTTTGCTTCCAATAATCGTACTTTTGTCCTTTAAAGAGAGGCGGTCTATTAACGACTTGTCCTTCGTTTTCCATGAGTGATCAGGATTGTTTTACCCTTGCAGTGTTAGATGCTCAACCCCAAGAGACCGAGACCTGATACCAATTGAAATAGAAAAGCGCACAAGAAGGAAGGGGTTGAATTGTGTGTTTAAAACCTTTTTCCCTTTTTTTTTTAAACAAGTAAAACAGTTTGAAAAAGTTTTCAAGCTCAGGGATAAAGAGAAGAAGAACACAGAAAGTTTTTATACTAGTTCGATCAACCTGAGCTACGTCCAGTCCTTTCACCCAAAAGGTGTTTACTAACCAACTATGGATACAAGTATTGTTCGTGGCCTCTTCAGGCTTTACACAACAATCACCCCAGATTGCTTAACCCAAGTATTCTTTTACACTAAGCCTCTCCAGGCTTTCACAACACAGACAAGTGTTTTTATAAAGATATCAACTCACGTAGTGAGGATTTGAAAGATAAGCTCAAGCACACTCTGAAAATCTTTACAAGATTTTTGCTATCGTCCACTGGACGCTTCTATTAATTGTTCAAAAGTTATTTGTTAACTAAGAATTTTTGCACCAAGCACGTATGTATCTATGAAGTTCTTCCTTGGTATATATATATATATATAATATATATATAATATTATATATATATATATAATATATATATATATAGTCTTTAGAGAAAAGATCCATTGAAGACTTGATTTCGTTATGCAAAGAAGGGCGTGCAAACTGTCCTTTCAGAGTGATCAGGCGTGGCAGCTTTTAGACTTGCACTAAAGAGGAAAGCTCAGGATTATGCTAACGAGCTACTTTTCTGAACATTCTTCATTCGGCATGGCAGCTTGATAAGTTGACTTGCTTTATCTGTTTTTGCTGCGCTTTTGCACTAGAATGATTCTGATACAATTAAATGCTTCAAACAATTTGAACGTTAGATCATTAGATAGTTAATATGTTAGTTTCAAGAAAAACTAGCATAAATAAATTGGATGTTCAAAAATAGAACTTAGCCATTTGAATGTTTGTTGTTGGAAGCTTGCATCAGATATTTGAATTTATTCTTCAGACGATCATCTTAAGTTGTTCACTGGACGATCTTCTTTAAACACGTCTATTGGACGGTCTTCTTTGACACATCTACTGGACGGTCTTCTCTGACACGTCTACTTGGACGGTCTTCTCTGACATGTCTACTGGACGGTCTTAAAAGGGAATCTTGTATGCTGCAAAGAGTTGAGTTCTTTGGCAGAAACTTGAACATTAATAAGTTTGTTATCTTCCAAACTTTGAGGATCTAGACGCTTCTGCGTCTTTGGTTCTAATAGTTTCAGGGACTCTCATGGCATACAGGTATTGATTTTGAAGGGTGGCAAGTGATTTGGTTTGTAGTGGTATGGGCCATTTGGAAAACCCATAATAACATGGTTTCAAGTCTAAAACTATGCATATTCAGGATATTTTAGAAGTTGTCAAACTCACATGTTGGAGTTTGCTTAAATCAAGGAGAAAATGTTTCAATTATTCCCTGACTTGCTAGTCTCTAAACCATTTTCATTGTTTCGAGCTAAATACTAAAGAGAAAAAAGGGTGTCGTGACGATTGTACCTTGATGTAAGAAGCGTTAACCTGCATAGCAACTTAATCAGGATATTTATTCGGTGGGAGGTTGGCAAGCGAGAGGCTGAATGTGTATTTTTTAGTGGTTATGCCAGTTTAGTGCAACAATTGGTAGTATTTGGGTTTTAATGGTGTGGAGGAGGTAACATTTGCTTGTGGTGGCCTTTTGATAGGCGGGGGTTAAGAAATAGAAACTGATATAGATATACACTATCTTAATGTACAACTTGTGGTGTGGCCTATATTAGAAAAATTTGGTCTGTGATGCAATGATTGGTGATATGCACGAAGTTTAACTCTTGTTGAGGGTACAAGTACATGTGCATCACATAAAGATGTGCTAGGACGTGGAAATTATGATAGGAGCCACACTCTTGATTACTCTTATATTAAAGCCAATGAAAGTGGATGTTATTTTTGTGAAAGTTTTAATCTAAATACATAAAGCTCACACAATATATTGTGACTGCATCATAGTGGGGGAATTGTAGTTGCAAGTGTCTCATTGGGCTATTCATGGCATACATGTACATGCTTCTTACTTATTAGGTAAATGCAACCAACACAGATTTGATTAATACCTTCATTCCTTAGCTGGAGCCCCATTTGTTATTCCTTAATAAGTATATACTTTGTTTTATGTGGGCCAGTCACTATCTTGTAATCTTTGTTAGGCTATAGGTGTATGCACCACTT
>QUWT01000286.1:0-31257 GCA_004329165.1 Spatholobus suberectus | reverse complement strand
CTAATATGAGTTTTTTGTATAAGCTTGCTTAAACTATTACTATAAGTTATCTTGGAGAGCTTATGAAAATAAGTTAAACACCTCTTATAGACCAATCATAAAATATTTTTATAAGCTCTTTCAAACTCTCTCACAAGCACTTATAACATAAGTTTAAATAGGCTATTTAATGCTCTTCCAAATAGGGCCTATAACTTACACTATTGCTTTTGTCTTCCTAAGATTGTGGGGTACAAAGTTGTGAAAGAAGTCTTATGGTGCTCTTCATTAAAGGTAGGGTTTGTTATCTTGCAGGGTGTGTTCACTTGATTAAACATAATAAGAGGGGTTTGTGTCATGCAATTAAATAAATAAGGGAGGTAAATGTTTGTTTTAAAAACTAAAGGGGATGTGAGTGTCAATTGAAATAGAGAAGGATGGAGTGGAAGGAGTATTTGTTCCATTGGTTAGTTTATAAAAATTGGAATAACATAATGGAAGAAAATGGATATGATCCATTTCATTCTATGCTTAATCCCAATTTTCTTTCCCCTAATTTGAGATGCACTTGATGGAACAAAGCTTTTAGAATATAAAATGACTATTTTATCTTTGCAAATTTTACCCTAACCATAAGCCTCTTATGGATAATATATTTAAAACAAAGATAATATGTTTAATTCATTCCATTTTATTCTTTTTTCAAACAATAGAATGAAATTGTTATGTTCTATTATAAAATATTCAAACAATGAAATATCATTTTTATTCTCATTATATTCAGATCCATTTATTTCATTCCATATCACCAATCCATTTTATTTCATTCTATATCACTAGTCAAAAAAACATCCTTAGAGAAATGAGTGTTATTTTCCCTTTATTTAATAGTGCATGGGTTTCTTCTAGCTATCTCCCAAGCTTCAATTCAATTGGGTCTTCTAATTTGTGGCAGCCAAGTTATGTTCTTCTAACTACTTGGCTTACTTTCAACATCTTTTCATTGCATCTTTTCCTCTCCTTAATAGTCAAGTTACTTTAGGGTGTTGACAATGTATTTTTACTTTCATTTTTTTTATAAAAAATAATTAAGTTAATATAATTTTTTTTTAAAATACTTACACAAAAATAATGAAAATAAACGCTCTGATACTATTCTTTTAAAAAGGAAATAAAGTAAAATAAAATGACATTTTTTATAATTATTTATAGAAATAAGAAATATAAAAATATTTTTTAGACCAAAGTGGATCTTTAACTTGAACACAAGTGTAACTCATTAAGGTCGGCCTACTAATAGGCAAGTTTAGATAGTATGCAAAAGATCATAGGTTCTAACTTGGTGTTCTTATTGTATACCAAAACTTGAACACAAGTGTGACACAGAAAATGATGTATCTTTAACTCTTAGGGTGTGTTTGATTTTCAGTTTCGTTCAACGTAACACCAATTTAACCCTCCCCTTCCTTTTACCTTTGTTGCTTTGGAATGTGTAAAACCTCCGTTCAACCGTGCTCAAACGAATTTCTAAACACACACTTAGTCTTAGAGCTCTATGCGAGGCTAGTGCTGATTATTTAGCCAATTTCTTCCGAACTTGTTACTTGTTTGTTGGGCATCACCATTGCATCAAATTGAAGTGTTTCTTCAGTCACAAACTTGAGCGCATTAATGGCAATAGGAACAAATATATATTAAAAATATTTAATCTTGTAAATTTTAATTTATCATAATAGCTAAATAATCAAGTCTTTCCCACAAATAAACAACAATTTCCTAAAAATTGATAAAATTAGATAGAGTTATACAATGCCAGCTGTTATATACAAGAGAAATGCTAGCAACATACTTTCTAATACACTCTTTTGAACATATCCTCTCTTAGAGTTAAAATTTCTTAAAAATTACAAAAATTATAAGTCTCACATCTAATTTAATGACCCTCTTTTATGATTTTGTAGTTTTTCAATAAATTTCAACCAATAATAGAGTGTGTATTAAGAAGATATACAAATATACAAAACAGAGCTGCTATTCAGTACAAGAAGCTCCCTGCACAAATGGCACGAAATGCAGCTTAGAGTATTGGCCTTTTTTTTAAAACAAACATTGATTAAAAAATAGAAAATATAAAATAAGATTTGACAGAAAACACAATTCGTATAATTTTGACGAAAATGGCTTCGTAACTATTAGCATTATCCTATATAAAATTAGGCTGTTATACATCCTCAATCAACCTTTCACTACTTCATAGCAATGAAAGTGACTCCATCCAAAATTAAAATTAAAATACCTCCAACCGATTTTAATTCCAATTTTATCTCGATTCAATCAATAACATCGATCATGTATCATAACATTCCAAACAATTGTCACCAAAAAATAAAAAAATTCCACCATCATCAAAATCAGAATGTGAAGTGATACAATATAGCTATTAAAGTATACACTCAATGTCTCCAAATATCATGACTGGAATCCCAATTAGTCATTTAAGAACACATTTCAAATATATTCTATCTTCACAGGTGTTGCATACTGCACTCAAAATCACTCAGGAATATAATGCCACTCAAATCATCAAGTATAAAGTCAATCAAAGGGCAGATCTAGTTTCTCTCTCTCGCTCTCCAGTAGCAGGATTACCTGAAGGACTCATACAGCTTGTAGTGTGTGCAAGTCCACACTCACTGTAGACTAGGTTGTTCTCTCCCTTATCTATTGATTGAAACATAGGATAATGGGATCTACTTTTGCTAAAAGAAAGGTCCATGTGTATACTTAAAGTCACAGTATGCCATTGGGTGTTTGAATATAAATTTTCAGTGAGTCCGGTGGCAGCTATGGAAAGTAATCAAAATAACCAAGTAGATGTCAAATGCAAGATATGATGGTCCAAATTACAGATTTCAGCAGTTTGTATCCTAAAACAATAGCATCTGGTATAAGTAAAGTTAATCTGATTTACTATCATAAACGAATAAAGATAATTAGGTAAAATATGTTTTTGACCCCTAAAAATATCTTGAAATTCAGTTTTAATTCCTATAACAATTTAATATGTTTTTAGTCCCTACATTTATCAAAAGTGATGTGTTTTTAGTTCCTCATCAAGAATTAAAAACATGTGTTTATGCTAAAATGCAAGGACTAAATTACAGAGACTAAAAAATATTTACCCAAAATAATTAAATTAAAGATTTTTCAAATGCGTTTTGACTCAAATGCTTTAAGAAATGAGACTAAATATACTTCCATGTATTTTTTATTGCATAGCTGTTTTCAGCAGAAGATTCACTCCATTCCCATCTTATGAATTAGGCCAAGAATTTTTGTCATCATCTTCATCAAGGATGAGTTTAACTCCATTATTCTGAAGAGCATTCACAACAGCCCAAACCTTGGTTTGGTTCTTAAATCCTTTCTTCCCTACTTCTTTACCTATGTTTGCATGAATCCCTCTTCCTTGTCCTTCATTAAGCCCCTCAACTTTTAGCCGCCTGGCCAATACCTCCCCAACAATAGTAGCTGCTTTTGCATTGCAGGACCTGCCACACTCAAGCGACTCTTAATGGTGTGCTCTGCAGTGGATGATGATGCTACAATCCGACCATTGTTTCTATCTACACGTTTGCAGTAATGTACTTTAATGATATGAACAATCTCAGCACATATCGCTTCAAACCGGCATTTTTCATTATCTAATAGAGGATGAAAACCAAGCATAGAGATCAATTTATAAATAAATAGATAAACAAAAGGACAGACTAAGCGACACCAAACATTATAAAAGGAGAGATATTCATGTATTTTATGTTAACTCATTACTTTTTTCATCTTTTTCATCCATGATTTGAAAGGAATCAAATTAGTTATTAAGAAGACACTATTCTTATGGTTAAAAGACAGATGTCTTCAAGTCTGAATAAAATCTTATTTTTAAGATACGTTACTAACAGCAGCAAACATACCAGTGTAGTTAATTATGTTCAAAATAACATGCATCATAGTCATTGACAAGTAACAAACATACAACCAGCATTTTGTGTGCAGTTGATGCATATAACAACATAGCCTTTTTCCCACTTTTGGATGAGGAGTGAAATAGAGAGGAATGAAATAGAAAGGATTGAAATAGATTGATGGAATAGAATGGAAAATAATGTTATTTGATGGATGATAGAAATAGGAAGGGAGGAAGGGGAGAATTTTTGTTTGCTTGTTTGGATGAATAAAAGAGAGGAAAGAAATAAATGAATTATAAAAAAATATTTTTGTAATAACTAAAAAATGTAATTTTTTAATATAATATTTTTTTCTGAACATAAAATTAGTATTATTTTTTATTTTTTGTTAATTCATAATTTTTTTTAAAAAATTAAACAAAAAAAGAGAGAGATTATTTCCATCTATTTCATTCCTAAAGTGGGGAAATGCTTTTTCGTGGAGTCCACGAAATAACTTCTTTCTTATTTCTCCTCTCAAACAAATAGTGAAAATGTAATATTTCTTTCTATCTCCCTCTTTCCTATTTCCTTCCACTCTATTTCAACCAAAACAGACATAGGGTAAGTGTATAGTTGATACATAACGATTATAAATTACGATATGTATTTGAATGGGAACACAAACACTATGGATGAACAATAGAGGGAGAAAGTGGCAATGCATGAAGATAGTGCAATCAAAAGCAATAATTAGTGCCACTACATGCATGCATACTTCGAGTATTAGATTTCACAACCATTGCAATGCTCTGTGACATCTCAGGACATGAAAGAGTATGAGATTATGCAACTTGTTTGATATAAAATTAAAAGATGGCTACCATTGGGTTGGAAAGCATAGCTTTCAAAGAAAGACAAAAGCTGAGGGGTCAAAGAATGAAAGACATGATGTGGTGGTGGTTATGTCGGTGGTGTAAAATGTAGAAAATGAAAGACACGATGCTTTTTATGAAAATGGTCATCCATTACTTTCTTGAATAATTTGAAAAACTACATTAACTGACCACCAAATTGGACTTCAATTTCTATTTCTACACATGAAACTACATTAACCCTGTTATCATTTTGCAGCAGTCAAGTTGTTATACTAAATCAATTTCCCAGCATTTGGCCTATGTGACTAGAAAAGCATAAAGGCGCACAAGCACAATTCCTCGGCTGTTTTACAATACTCGTTTTCTTGCACCTATGAAAACAGGTAAAATTTCACAGGCACATACAACAAAGAGGAAATAAATTAATCAAGAGTGTAAAGTTGACTTTTTTATTTTCCTCAGACTAAATAAAATAAAACAAAAAAAAACATTGGCTTTCTATTCTATGAAATTAATATCCATTAGAACTTGCACATTTCCCAGAACTAAGGAGTTAAACTAAGTATCTAACCCTAGAAAGGAGTAGAAGAAGATTCAACTAGTCAACAATTTCAGTTGTCACATTAGGTACTTAATTCACTTACCTTTATTTTTAAACTATCTTATGCAGGGGAAATTTTCCCAGGACAAAAATCAAAGCTATTTATCAAAATATATATAAAAGACAGTCCAACTCAAAGCCATATGATACTAGAATTCATGAACATTTTGGAAAGGTGGTCCACTATACACTAATACATGCCTAGCCAGCACAGGATGCTGTTTTAACAACAGTTTTGCCTCATCAATGTGGGCGATTTAATGATTTATACATCTTAAATTATAGAATCAAAATTTAGATAAACAGAAAAATATATCTTAAACAGTTCCTCTTACTTGGTGGTTTGTCTAAGCCTCTGACCAGTGCTGTTCAAACTGAATGTTGTATAGAGCTTCCTCCAACTTTGCTATCAGCTCCAACATGTGGTTGAAATGCTCTACAGAGAGATAGGGGATTAGGGTTGAATTCAATTTTGGTCTACAACATACACTACTTCATAAACAGTCAATAAAATTGTGGTTTCTGAGTAGTTAGGCTCTGTGTGGATAAATTTCTTCATAAACACTTATATGAGAAAAATAAGAAGATAAAATGAATTAAGCTTCTCTTATAAGCTAAAATCAACTTATGCAATTTAACTTTTGGTGATGTTAGATGAAAGAGATTCTATAAAAGTTAAGTGTAAGTTGATTTTAGCTTGTGAGAGAACCTCAATTCATTTTACCTTTTTATTTTCTTTTCCAATAAGTGCTTATGAAAAAATTTATCCAAATAGGACTTTATACCTTATTTAAATTCTAAAAGATCACAGATAAGCTAAAAGAACCAGCCCCATGCATGCTATATACATAGGGTTGAAGTATAGGTACAATTTCAGTTGAATTCAATTCAACGTTTCATCAAACAGTTGGTGAGCTAAAATGAAAACAGATCGAGTTATAGCATTACCCAAGTTTAAAAGAAGCAACAGAGATCGATGAGTTTTGTTTTTAACGAAAGAGATTATGTGTGTGTGTGTGTCTGTGTGTGATAGGGACAGATTCCTGAGAGTGGCGGTGTTGGTGGGTACAACGTTGGGTTTTGGATGGGAGGATTTGTTTGGCTTGGTGTCTCTTCTGCCTGGTTCGGTGGGGGTGGGTTAGTTTTCTGAATTCTTTTCTCAATTTAGATTGCTTAACGGGCATAAGCTTTTATAGAAGTCAATAAGCTTAATATCTATGATAATTTATAATTAAATAATACTATAAACAAATTTTATAATGTGTATGCATATATTATATTTTTATTTAAATAATCATAATAGGTCAATATCACATTTTATGTAAACTAGATTTTGGGCCCTGGGTAAGTATTTTTTTTATAAAGTTAATTATTTAAAATTTAATAGATGATATTAATTATGTTGATGATATTCAAATTAACATATTTACTAAAATAACATATTATAACTTATTCACAAAAATGTTAAAGTACCCATTTACTTTAAGAGAAAAAAAGATATACACTTACGGTATAAAGTTTTTTTATACTATCATTCAAATATAAATTACCATGTATGGTAAGTTTGTTGACTTTAATAATAATTATTTTAAAAGTCACATCAAAGTTGATTTTTATTTATTCACTAAGTAAAATATTTTATACTATATATCTATTAAACTCTTAATTTAATGTCCCAAATAACAAAACATTAATTGTCTCCTTTAAAAATTTACAATTCAACTAATTTTTAAAAATTAAAAAGTATACATATTTTTCATATTTAAAGAAATTTATTTTTATTTTATATTGACAATATGGTGATAGACTTTATTTTTTGTAATTTTTTATAATGTTAATAATGTTATTATTTCTGATTTTTTTGGAATAAAATCATTTACTATCCTTTCTCATTTTTACAATATTTTTATTATTTTATATTTTATATTATTATAATTGTTTTAATTTATTTATTGTTTAATATTCTTCTTCTTATTTCTAATTTTTAATTATTGCGATGTTATTTTGCTAACTCACGATTTTTTACCATTATCACATTGTTTTATTAATTTTATGATTTTATTGTATCATTTTTCCTATTTTATAAATTATTTTTTTATTATTTCGGATTTTACATATTATACTATTATTGTGTAATAATTTTTTTTCAGGATATAATTTCTCATTTTATCAAGATTATAAAATGAGTTTAATGATAATTTTATGATATTAAATATAATTTGATTATTATTTGTTATAAAATAAAAAGAATAATAATATTTTGATTATATATATATATATGGGTGGGGATTAAGTTACTCCAAGTGTAACTCTTGGTAGAGCTACTCCACTTAGAAATTTTTAGTATATATTAAATTTCAATGATCCAATCGTTAAATTAATTTTTTTTATTAAATAGATAAAGTATACCAATTTTTATAAAGTTTGAAAACTATTTGATACTTCATTAAATAAATTTAAATTAGCGTATTATATACTTTTCTAAATTATAAGTAAATGTCAAATTATAGGATGAATTAACTACAAATGTCCAATTTACCTAAATTTTGATGTGCATGATTATTGACATAATATGAAAATATTCAATAGTTGAATCATTGAAATTTAACATATATCAAGAGTTATTGAGTGGAGTAATTCTACCAAGAGTTACTCTTAAAGTAATTTGATTCCCCCCCCCCCCCCCCCCCCCCCACACAGTGTTTAATCATGTGATTGGTGTTATGCTTGTAAACTTGATGAAGAGGTTTGGTAAATACTATATGTTGCTAATATTAATATTTTAAATTTTACAAAAATTTAATATTTATATTATTAAATTTTAAAAAATTATAATAATTTATAAATTTACTTATATAATATTTACAATGTTATTGATATTAACATTTTAAATTTTATAAAAATTATAATGTAATATAATATAATATAATATAATATAATAATTAATATATATTTTAAATGTTTATATTAAAAAATAATCAACATTTTATAAATAATAATGATAACATAATATAATAAAATTTAAATTTTAAAAAATATTATATTAATATTAATATTATTATAAATATGATATACGTTAAAATTATTAAATTATTATAATTTTTTTAATTTAATGAAATATATTAATATATTTTATATCATAATAATTATTAATTTAATATAGTATATAATATCATATATTAATTATTATTATTATTATTATTTTAATTTAACCATTTTATTAAAATTAATTCAATGTAATATATTAATATTAGTTTAATAATATATTAATATTAATTCTTTTAACATTTTTAAACAATTATTGCATAATTTCAAATTATATAAATGATAATTTTATTATAAATCTAAAAAATTGAATTTTTATAAAATTTAATTATTAATGTAAATAACATTAGAAATATTATATAAGCAAACATTATTAAATTATTTTAGTTTTATTATAATTTTTTTAAAATTTTGAAAAAATTTAAATTTTGAAAATAAAAAAATTATTAAATTAATATATAAAGCCACCGCTATGTAAAAATCACTTATTCGCCATTTAAAACCACTAGAAAGTGGAACATTTGACATGTTTCAGTAACGTCATTAGTGTTGCTTTAAACAGAAAGATAATATTAAATATTTTTTTGAAAATTAGAGGATCAAATTGAATATTTTAAAAACAGAGGGACCAAATTGAGTAATGTAAATAAAAAAATGACAAAAAAAATAATTTAACCATATATATATATATATACTAATATTTTAACCTGTTCATTACATAGAATAAATATTTATTTTATATAACTTAAATTTATAATAAATATATACTTTTGAATATATATAAATTAATTATAATTAGCATTTGTAATAAATAAATGCTTTTGAACATATAGATTATATTTTAAATTTATAATAAATAATTATTCTAATACAATATTAATTTTTAATTATTGATAATTTTTTAAAAAAAATATTGAAATTCAATTTAAAACTAAATATATTAAAAATGATAGATTAAAAGAGATAAGAGGTTAAAAAATTTCTAAAAATGCTCTCATTGAAAAATAACAGCTAAAAACACTCTCGTTGAAAAATAATAACTAAAAACGCTTTCGTTCAAGATAACTGTTCTCATTTAATATATAGAGTGGATTTAATATTTTGTTAGTATTGTTTATTTTATTAATTATATTGTTTTTTTATTATTATATACACACTAATATTTCACATACAATTTATTTCTGATTTTTACTGTACTTTTTTCTTTTTATAATAATATTTATTATTACTTTTTTTTTTTGCTTATATATAAAATTTTCTTTCTTTATTTACCAAAAAAATATATAAAATTTTCTTTCAGTGGCATCTACATTTGCCATACATTTGGCTCCTGTTGTGCACGGCTGCACCGTCTCTGAATCCGAATATTTATCTTGCTTCTACTTACTGTAAGAAATTTCAAACACTCTGACCGCAAAAATTATGTAACAAGGGAAAATGTTTATAGGTGTACCACCAAAAGAGTAACATTATTGGGAACACATTTTTTTTTTTTTTACTTATTGTTATTTAGTACGTTTTTCATAAATTTTAATTAATAATAGCACATTAAAAAATACTAATATTAATTTTTAGGACTGATTTTAAGCAATTAAAAAGGAATATTTTTTATTGAAAAAATGTTTATTATATTTTTTATATAATAAAAGTTTTAATTTTCAATAAAAACATTCCTTCTTTAGATATCTAAAATCATCAACGAAGCTGATATTATCAAAACTAAAAATAGGCTAAATTACTATTTTGTTTCTTTATCTTTTCATGAAATCCTATTTTGATTCTTTATCTTTTAAAAGTTTCATTTTGGTACTTTATCTTTTGAAAACATCTTATTTTGGTCCTTCATTTAGTTTCAAATTAACACCGTTAATAATTTAAAGATAATGACTATTTTACTTGTCACAAAACATTTTTTTTCTTTCCCATTCTTCCTCTTTCCCTCTTCCTCTTCCCACCTCTCTCTTTCTCCCCTCTTCTTCTTCATCTTCCTCTTCCCTGCCAGCTTCCACCCTCCGCTGGGTGTGGACGACAGAGCAGTGGGGGTGGTGGGTACTGCGGTTGATGGCGGTGGCAGAGTAGTTGGGGTTTTGCACCAGCCATCACTACCACCCACCACTGCCATCCATGCCCAGCAAGGGAGGAAGGTGGCGGTGAAGAGGAAGATGAAGAAGAAGAGGGGATAGAGGGGTGGGAAGATGAAAAGGGGAGAAGGAAGAAGGGAAAACAAATATTTTGTGGTAGTTAAAAACCGTCATTATCTTTAAATTATTAATGGTGTAAAATTTAAATTGATGGAAGGACTAAAATAGGACGTTTTCAAAAATAAAGTATCAAAACGAAATTTTTAAAAAATAAAGGACCAAAATAAGATTTCGTGAAAATATAATAGACCAAAATAGTAATTTAGCCCCAAAAAATAAAATGTCATAAAATATGTTATTGACATTTTTTATCACCAAAATCCTACATACATTTTTTTTTGTGAAATTGATTTGCTATATTTCGAAATTAAACAAAAAAAAAAGAACCATAAACTTACATTTTCTTTTTGTTTGAGAAATTTCACAGAGTGTCCAAAGAAATCAAAAGAAGAAAGGTATTACTCATTGGCAAGTGAAACTACTTGTTTTCCAATGTTGTGACCACTGAAAACTCTAATCAAGGCATTTGGCCCATTCTCAAGTCCCTCAACTATGTCTTCCAAGCATGATATCTTCCCTTGCCTTATTTGAGGCATCAAAAGGTCCAAGAATTTGGGATAGAGATGATAATAGTCAACCACATTCAACCCTTGCATGCGAATTCTCTTATAAATAAGACACCTTGTGTTTTTCACCCCTTCACGCTCCTCCAGAGTGACCTGAGAGATCAGTCCACACATTGCAATTCGACCATGGACTCGTATGTTCACAAGAGCCGCATCTAACATTTTGCCTCCCACAAGATCGAAATATATGTCAATTCCTTGAGGAAAATACCTAGTAACAACACATACATATAAAGCATTAATACCATAATTTTTTTTTTAAGTGGCCAATAATAATGCTACAATCACTAACTCATAAAAGATCGGATTATCAAGTCACTACTAGTTACTTAATTAGTAACATATAAACAACATAATTAGTGTTAAAAATGTTAGATTTCATCTTTAAATCACTTTATATTAAGTGAAGTTGTCTAATAAATATATAAGTTACATCTCAAGTTAGATTCTAATAGAGACGAGTCATCTAATAGATATGAGTTATAGATTTTGATACCATGATAGATATTTCATTTTAAAACCAATTGATATTAAATAAAGTTAATTAATTTCCAGGAATTGAAATTGATGATGTGAGACTTTCCAAAATAAAATAATGGGTATTTGAAAGCATGTCTGTTACTAAGTGCGTGTTTGGTAATCTGTCCATCTCAATTTTGAGAAAAAAACGTAAAAGCTATATGATATAATTGATATTGTTTCTCAATTATGCTCGTCTAATTTTGTGAGACGCATATCCAAACAGACTATAACAAGCAAAGTTGTCCTCGTTAGTGTCATATTTCATATATCTTGTAAATGTATAATTATTTATTTATTTATTTATATCATGTGAAGTTTGTCGAAGTCAGATGAGATATTATTACCTTTTCAAGGCTGCATCCAAATCATGTTCTTCCTTATAATTGAAAGCTTCGTCAAACCCAAATTTATTCTTCAGTAGATCAACCTAAGCCAAAAAGTTAATGAAAGTAAGTAATGTTGTGAAACATAACTTTAGCTACTAGAGTTAAATCTGAATTAGCATTGCCACGTGCATAACAGTTTTTTTTTTTTTTTTTTTCAGTTTGAAACTTTTCACAAACTTAAACAACAAAATAAAATATGTGAACAAGTGCAAGTTTACTACCCAGTTTTTAATTGGATATCTTCATTCCTGAATAAAATGTGCTTAATCAGCCTAATCAGAATTTGAAATTACCTTTTCTTTACTTCCAGCACTTCCCACAACATAGCAACCCATGAGTTTTGCAAATTGGCCCACAAGTTGACCAACGCCACCAGCTGCCGCGGGAACGAAGACATTTTCCCCCTTCTTTGGATCACACACCTCAAAGAATCCCGCATAAGCAGTTAAACCAGGCATACCTGGTGGGTAATTAAAAAAGAAAAAAGAAATTTTTTTTAGCAAATTAAATTTAGCACATTCTAAACTCTGAATTTAACTTTTGTACACTGTGTAAAAATTTTACAACCGTTGTTGTTGTTGCGCGAATAATTACTAGTTGAATGGCTTAGCTAGGATTGCTTCAACACGATTCCAAAATAAAGATCAAGTGATTTGATATTAAGAAGGAAAATCTGCTTCTCAACTAATGGGTTTCCAAGTCACCACTTGGTCTATGTGAAAGTAGGATTGGTTTTGAAAAATAAAGACTGAAACAACTATAAATGAAAGGCTGTAAATGAAAGGCGATAAACAAAAACTATAAATAAATGATAAATAGGTTGTTTGATTGATTAGATCTCCCTTTTTTTGTAGTACAAAGACCTATTTATACTGTGAGATCAGAAAACATTCACTTAGCCATGTTTCCTACTTGGCTAATTTACTGTCGATTTGATAACACTTGGCCATTGGATCTATTGACCTAGGCTTGCTTCAGCTAACATGGTGGACCTCTTTGCCTAGAAATGGTTCAAAACTACTCCTATTTTTTAGGGACCATGATCCACTCAATGGATCATCAGCAATTTGCCACTAACTTGTTAACGAGATTCTGTCATTATCTTTCTTCTATTTTTTAAGAGATGCGCTATGGGCTATTTTTTAGTAAGTCCATTATTTTTCCACAGCATGGACCTCGGTATTCTTAGTCAAGCATACTAGAAGTCAAGTCCAGTTGAATTACTCTCTCCTAAACTTTGCATTCATCCAACTTTTACCTGTACCAAATTCGGCTTGTAATAAACCCTGAACCATTACTTTTCTCCCTTAGTTGAGGCCTCCTTATTATTTTTCTTAGGTGCCAACAACCGTTAATCAATTAGAATTTTTTTTTAAATATGACTAATAAAATAATAATTATTACAAAAGTCAATCATTTTTTAATTATATGACAATCCGTGATTGAATTATAGTTTAAAAAACTTTTATATTATCACTATATTTCAATTAAATTTTATGAACTGTTGTCACTAATCAATTATCCTATAACTTAATTAAACTTTCTAAGTTAAGATATTTGAATAGCTTTATATTACACATCTAAAGTCACAAAGAGCAAGACATGATTATTATACCAAGGATCCCTGTATAATAGGACAGAGGGACATCAGTGTGCTGGATTTTGAACAAGTGTTCAAATGACGTGATGATAGTGTACTCTTCCCATCCAGTTATTCCCCAGACAAAGTCACCTTCTTCAAAATCTGGGTGCCCAGAATCCACAACCTTGGCCACTCCATATCCATACAGTGGCTGCAAGTTCCAATTCCCACAAATAATCAGTCCCTATCCTCAATCAAATTCATGATCTTGTCCATACGAACTATAGACAAGGCAATCAATCAATTCACAGAGTTACATGAATCACTTTCTAAACAAATAATAAATAAAAGACCACAATAACAACAAAGCCTTAAGGTGAGGTCAACTACATGGATTATGCAATGCCATTTGATTCGATTAAAGACCATAATAAATAAAAGAAACGAAAAAAAAAAAAAAGAACAAGGTTGTTGAGTATGTGCTAAGTGCTTACTAAGCCAGGGGTGAAGGACTGCAAGACACTAAAACTATCAGCTTTCTTCATCAAGGGTCTGAGGTGGGGATCAGCAGCTAAAAAGAGATTTTTGACCAAAACCCTTTTGAAGTCATCTTCTAGCTTCAGTTTGATGGTACCATTGGAAGTCACATATAATTCAGATTCTTTGGGGAAGCCAGTGACATAGTCCCTCAATATCAACTGCTTGTTTCTCACTTCTTTCTCTGCCATTTCCAAAGTGTAAACACACCCTCTCTCAATAGCTATAGGGGATTCTTTGGTATGTTGAACAGAACTCTGTTCTTATAGTAATGAATGAGTTGTATAATATCTTTATATATTGTTTCTTTATTCATTGCTCTTCTTTGGCTACAAGCAAGAACGAAACTAAGCTTTGAAACTTGACCCAAATATGTTCGTAATTGCTTACGCTGGCAGAGCGGCTAAGTTGAGGAATAAAAAAGGGAACAATTTGATTTCGTCCGTCTTAGATCATAGTCACATTATTATAAGGACTTTTAAATTTGGTAGTCAATTTTTTTTTTTAACAAATCCAATGCATAGAAAATAAAAGATTTGCACTTTTAGTCCTTTTATTTTTTCAATTTTGCAAATTTAGTTTTTTCATTTTTTTTTACAAATTTAATCTCATATTGTTTTAATTATGTAATTTTGGTCCAATATTTAACAGCAAATAATGTTGATATGATAGTGTAGTAAAGTGTCACGTTAGTATTTCCTTTAAATATTGAATGTTAAGTTAACATATAGATTAAAATAGTGACAATTAAATTTGTGAAAAAAATTAAAGGATGAAATTTGTGAAATTGAGAAAGCAAGGACCAAAAATACAATTAATCTTAAAAATAAGTGTGATCTAGTAATGAAGGGTGTTGACAAAGTCATGAAATGGAGGATTTATTGTCTTCTCTTAAGCAAAGGCAGCCAGCAGCCTTTATCGTATCATTTAGAGTAGTGGTTTATTACGTCTCACTTAATTTCACAAACTTTTATATTTTATTGCATTTGTACTTAAATTATTAATATTTTTTATATATATTTAATATAATTTAGCTTAATTGAACATTTTGTCACCTATCTTTCATGATTTTGCGAATTTTGCCACCTAACTATTTTAATTGCACATTTTGCCATCTAATTTTCAAAACTTCTCACATTTTGCCACCCAATTATTTTAGTTGCACATTTTGTCATTTAACTTTTAAAATTTTGCGCATTTTGTTATCCCCTTAGTTGACCGCTAACGTGGCAATTTTGACCGCTAATGTAACAATCAACAGTTAACTTGCCATATAAGCAGTCAACCTACCACGTTAGCAATCAAAATTGTCATATTAGTGGTCAACTAATGGGGTAACAAAATGTGCGACATTTTAAAAATTGGGTAGCAAAATGTGCAATTAAAATAATTGAGTGGCAAAATGATATTTTGAAAGTTAGGTGACAAAATGTGCAATTAAAATAGTTGGGTGGTAATATTTGTAAAATTATAAAAGATAGGTGACAAAATGTATAATTAAGCCATATAATTTCAACTTGCTATTTTATGTAAATTTGTATAATCGTGTTCTACTTATTTTATATACGGTCCCAATTATTTAAAGTAATAGTAAAAATCAAAAACGAAATTAAGTATTCAAATCCATCACCGATCAAATTTCTTGTCAAAATAAAAAATTATCATATTCATTAAACATATTTAAAAATCTCAAAATATACATTATTAATTAATTAAAAAGTATTGATATACACTTCACGTTAGTAGCTGAGTTGATAGGAATTGAGAATACGCTATCAGTAAATTAACTTTCAATCAGTATATTAAGGGGACAAATAAGATTCACTGGGTTGCGTGAGAGAGAGTATGTATGGGAAGAGAAGAGGGTGGTATAGGAATAAAAAATTGAATGGGTTTTAATTTGGCATTGTTAGGGAAGTGGAGGTGGCGTATGCAATTGGAGAATAACTCATTATGGAACTGGGTGCTAAAAAGCAAGTATGAGGGAAGGAGGGCAATGGGTGGGTAGGGGAAGGAATTGCTCTAATTGGTGGGTGGATATCAATACCTTGGAGGAGGACCAATTTTTTCAAGTAAATTGGGTGGGGGAAAAGATACATCATTTTGGCATGATCCATGGGTGGAGGGAGTTAAGCTCAATGAAAGATTTTAGCGCTTATATACAATGGCATTAAATAAAGATGTCTAGGTGGCGGAACTTGGAGAATGGATTAATGGCGTTTGGTCATGGCATTGGGGATGGAAGAGGCCTATGTTTCAATGGGAGCAGGAGTTGTTTCTAGAGATGAAGGTAGCCGTGGGCCAAATTCTGTTGGTGGAAGAGGAGGAGTATAAATGGGTATGGAAGGCGGATGAATCCAGACAATATACAGTGAAATCAACATACTAGGTAATTATGGCAAAGAATAGGTTATCCCAAAGGAATTCTTTAAAAAGATGTGGGTGAGAAGGGTGCCTCCAAAGGTACAATGTTTTGATTAGAAGCTAGCTCTAGATAGGATATCGTCCCTCCAAAATTTAGCAAAAAGAAATGTAGTAAAGGACAATGAGGTTACGTGTAAAGGATGTGGGAGGGATGTGGAAAATACCAAACACTTGTTCTTTGAGTGCTTATTGCTCCTAGGGTTTGGAAAGAAGCTCTATGTTGGAGGGAGATCAATACAGTTTTACACAATGAGCCACAAGGAAACTTCTTACAGTTCTTTGGGTTATTGGACTGTAATGTGATCAGGAAAACAAGCTGGTCCTTAGTATGGTTTGCAGTGGTTTGGTCAATTTGGAAGGCTTCAAACTTAGTGATATTCTCAGCAAATAGGAAAGATATTGTTCATGGTAGGAATAAGGCAAAGGGATGAGTTACTTATTCATTGTCTAGGTGGATTTTAAACCCCAAGGCATGTCTTGGAATAGGGTGAAAGAAAATCTGAATGTTGGTTTTGTGTGGAGGGTGGTCGTTTTGGTAGGAGCATAAGTAGTCTGTATCAAGTTCTAGGAAGGCTCTGCGATTTGGTGGGTCAGAGTGCAAAATAAAGCTCGTACTTTTGATCAAAGTCATGTTTATTAGGTGGCCAAGGGGACTAGTATAGGTGTGGTGCTGGGGGGAAATGGATTTGGTTCAGTCAAAAATTACACGCATTCATGCAGTCAGTGCTTTGAAATCGTTGGATGAAGATTGGACGATTCAGATTTTAAATAGCTGTTTTAAATATGATTTATCCAGATACAATTAGACTCGTTTGATTTTCATCTGACAGTTACAAATAGCCGACTGCATGAATGCATAACGTGCTTATAGCTATGTGGTCTTGGGCTAGGAGGTGTCGAGGGTTGATTGGGTGGAGGACTATGTGTTTCTTTATTAATGAGGAAGAAATGTATGCATAAGCGTCTTGATATTTCATGGAACAGATGTGCGGAAGAACATAGATCCTCTCTAGCCAACATCTAGTGGTGTTGATTTTAGCTGGAGAGAAATAGTGCTGGAGAGGCAGGAGAGGATCTGCATTTTGTGCGGAACTGACTCCACACACACACACCAGGTATACATATCTCTCATTCTCTTATACTCTTTTACACTCTTACTGACTTAGGCATCGAAATCCTTGTAGGTGCCATTGTCGGAGGCATTCGCTACCACCATGAAAGATCATTGGAGTTTTTTCTTCCTCTTCCTCACGCTCTACCTCACAACACTATCTATCTATCTATCTATCTATACACACACAGACACACTAAAATTCTAATTAACCCAATCGACTTAAAGGGAGTAAAATTTATATACGCCACCCACTTCCTAATAGTAAAAGTAAAAAAGTTTTGTGATGAAAGATTAAACTTACAGAGTCAAGGGTGTAGGGATCAAATCTGATAGGATGGTCCTTGGTTATGCGATTACGCACGTATAGATCACATGACAAGTAGAGATTTTTGAGGAGAATCTCATTGGAACCTTCAGGAAGCTTCAATGTAATGGTACTCTCAACAATGTTCATGTTGGACTCCTTAGGAAAACCAATGGCATAGTTCCTTAGAACTACTTGCTTGTTCTTGCAACGTACCATCTTAAGTAGTGTGTCGTTTCAAAGAGTTTAAGAGTTGCGTGTGTTGTGTTAGGTCTCTGCTCCGTTTATATAGACAGTCACTACAAAAACATAGGGATTATATTTTAGCTGCAGTTCTATTAACCCTCATAAACGCATGGTACCTGTGCTAGTGCTAAATTATTAACGTTAATTGTGGTTTTGATATAAACCGTTGTTTAAATCATTTTCGTTTCCCTCGCTCCCCAAAGTGGCATCTAAGGTGAAGCATGTAGATTAGTGGTACATCAGTGAAGCATAATTATTTACCTTTAGATATATTATTAAAAAATTTAAGAATATGTCTAGGGTGAATTATCTAACTCTGTGGTACATAGGTGAAGGCTTTTTTGACCGACAGTAACAATTTTTTTCAACTAGTTAAAATTTTTAATTTTTTAAAATGGCCCCAAATAGATTTAACATTTTTGACCTACTGATTTTTGTAAATAGGAAAATGACCCCAACCCCTCCCAAAATACGAAATCCCCCATCCTTCATTGTAGAAAGATGTAGTCATTGTGTGAGACCCTTCCGTGGTAGAAAGTGCTTGTCTTTGTGCGAGTTAGATGTAGCTCAAGTTATGCACTGGACTAGTTATGATATAGTTAGAAAAAAGCTAATGTGAATGAATGATGGTGGATTGTGATCGTGGCTTGTTGTAGGAGTTGTTCTTGTAAATGTTTGTGGCGAAGGTTTCGAACTATAGAAGTGAGAGCACATCTGCATTGCATAAAAACTTGAGAGTATTTGTGTTATCAGAGTTGCAAGTAGTTAGAACTAGTCCAAGTAAAAACTGTTGAGGGTTCTTGTCAGTGAATTGTTATGTAGTTTTGTGGATGGTGTTGTATGATGTCATGTTTATAAAATGTATTTTTTTTGTTAATGTTATTAAAGTGTGTAAGGCGATGTTGATTGGATATTTTTGTGCTTTGTTGTTGATTTTCGGTGAGATATGAATCTATTTTTTGTTGCTCTATCACAGTGCTATGGTGTTTGGTTTTTGTTATTGCTCTGTGGCTAACATTGTCACCATTGCTGACTGTTATGTATGGCCATGTATATTAAGTAATTTGGAAGTTGAAGACATGGATGACGAGTGAGAAACAAGATGTTTGAGTAATGTTGAAGTGAAAATGACCCAGGTAAAAGTCTTGAAATAATTTTTTTCTGTTTAAGTTATGTATTACTTTAATGTTATTAGAAAAAGAAACTTGTTTTTTGTGTGGATGGGAAATTGAAATTTTGAAACAGTATTTTTTGTTGTTATTTTTAGGTAGTTGAGGACATGTTGCTTTACTCGGATAATGACTTAGAGAGCAATGAAGATGATGAATTTGTTCATGAGATAGTTTCAGAAGAACATTGTGATGAAGGGGAACAATGTTTTGATGTATGCCATGAAATTGAAGGTGCTGCTATAGATGGGATGCAAGATATTCTCAGTCTTGACCTTAGTAGAATGGGTGTTTTATAATTAAGTAGTCAATTTCCAAGCTTGGAAGTTGCTTACTTGTTTTATAATTGGTATGCAAGAGTGAATGATTTTTCTTCTCGAAAAGGAAAGATTTTAAGAAATAGTAAAGGAGAGGCTATGCAACAAACATTTTTGTGTCATAGGAAAGGACTTTGTGATGACAAGGGCCTAACCATGGATAAGCGTAAGCGGGATTCGAAGCTAGAAACAAGATATGGGATGTATGGCAAAACTTTGCATGCATGTTGATATCTACTCCTAACAATGGTATGTTACCTGCTTTGATGATTATCACAATCATGAATCAGTTGAAGGAGTGTATTCTACTATGTTACCTACGCATAGGGAAATGACTGCTGGTGATATTATGCAGATGAATAATTTAAGGAAGGTTGTGAGATGGTTGGGTTTCGAAAGAAGAATATGTACAACCAAATTGGGAAACAAAGGAGAGAACAGGGTTTGGATGCTGCGATTGCTTTAAAAGCATCACACAAAAGATGAGGAGGAAAGACCGCAACATTTGTTTTGGTGTGATGGTACATTTGATGCGACGTATGGTAAAAACAAGTATTGATGTCCAGTAATTGTTTTTTCTGGTGTGAACAATCACAATCACATCATTGTATTTGCTAGTGCGGTAATTGCAATTGAAACTAAAGAGACATATGTGTGGCTTCTTGAACAACTCATGGAGGCTATGAAAGGAAAGGTCCTAACTTTAGTTATAACGAATGGAGACATGGCAATGAGGAATGTAATAAAGAAAGTATTTCTAGATGCTTACTATCGACTTTGTACATGGCATTTGATTTGTAATGCAATGAGTAATGTGGTGATTCTTGGGTTCATATCACAATTTAGGAAATGTATGTTGGGTGATTATGATGTAGGACATTTCAAACACAAGTGGAGTGTAATGGTTTCGCTATTTGGGTTAGAGGACAACAACTAGGTCAATGAGATGTATAAGAAAAGGGAAATGTGGGCAACAACATATATTCATGGCAGTTTTTTTGCAGGTTTTTGGATAACATCTTGATGTGAGGGATTGCATGCACTTATGGCAAGTTTTGTTCGGTCACGTTACAACTTAACTAAATGTTGCCAACATTTTCAACGTTGCTTAAATTACATGCATTTCAAGGAAATAGAGGCTGACTTTTCATCTGTGTATGGGGACTCGGTGATACAAACTAGTTTTAAAGAATTGGAGAGTTGTGGTGCCAAAGTCTTCACAAAGGAGATATTTTTCTTATTTCATCATGTTTTGTCTATGGCTTTAATCATGAAGGTTAGTGATTGTAGACATATAGCTAGGCATGTGATTTACAAAGTTGTGAAATATAAAGTAATGGGCAAAGAATGACACATTTCATATTACCCGACACTGAATGAATTCATTTGCTCTTGTCAAAGGATGCAATCATTTGGTATTCTGTGTGGCCATATAATTGCTATTTTGGTTGCTCTGAACATAGATGAATTGCCAACATCTCTTGTGTTATATAGACGGAGTAAGGGTGCAAAGGACAAATACCAAGGTCAAAATATAGATGGTTTACAGTTTTAGGATTTGCATGTAATTGGGAGATATGTATGGTTGGTTGGGTTAGTTAGGGAATAGTGTAACTTGGCTTCTCAAAGTGCTGAAGATTTTAATTATGTTAGAGAAAAAGTTTGTGATGAAATTCAATATATGAAAAACAAGAATGCATGTTCACAAGATAATAACTTAACTGAATCTTGTAATGTGAACATGAGGAACCTAGTCAGTGTAAGACAAAAGGGTGGAGGGTCCAACATTGTAAAGTCTTCAACATTAAAATCAAAGCGCATAACAAGGTGTGGTGCATGCAGAGTGCCTAGTGATAATAGGTTAACTTGCTCGTTGCTAATAAGCTTTGATGATGTTTTGCATAATGTCAATGACACAACCTTGCCACTGGAAGAAAAAGATATTCCTTTTGATAATGATGAGTTCAATGTTGGTTTGGCAGGTAAAGATTTTCATTATGCTTTGGTATTATATGAGAGAATGACATTATCATAATAAGTGGACAGATATTAAACGTTGATATTGATTGTGCAAGGTAGGATGAGTCTATTGAAGAAGTAACTAAATTGTTGATGTAATGTAGGTAACATTCTGAACTGTTAATTACTATTCCTCTGTGGTTAACTTTATTTTGCCTACTTTTGGATGATGAAAAGATGTATACATTAGATATGATTTATTTTTTATTTTTATTTTTATTGTTTTATGTTAAAACATCCACTTACGATTATACTTAACTAGATTTACTCATAATGTATAATTTTTTTTAGTTAGAAACATTGGCTCATTTTTCAAGGATGTTCCCCTTGACAACATATACTCTTGTAATTATTTTATCATGTATTTGAATGGATAATTTATATCTAGTTGTTTTTGAAATTTGTGGTTCTAAGAAAATGGGATTGGGAAACTATAGAAGAACTGAGTTAGTGTTGTTTATTAGGCTTGTTGGGGATTGATGTTTTGGATGTAAGTTTTCTAAGGTTGTAGGTGTATCATACGGGTAGGCCATATAGCTATACGAAGCAGGTTGTTTGTATCAACATATTGCCTTTATGCAATTATCAGTTATGTATTTTTATTTGAAATGTGGCTAATCTGCACTTAACATATTATGTTAGAACTTGCAAGACTACTGTATGGATTCCTATAAGTTGTTGTTTAAAGAGTACATCAAGTGTTATAAATTTCAAAGAAAGGTTCAGTCTTATTTTTTAGGTTTGTACAAATGTAGAACTTTAAGTTACTATATTGTAAATTAAAGTCAGTAATGTTATTGTGAAATAAGCTTTATTCTGGATACTATATATAGTGTTTGGTATTCATGCTGTTAGGTATTCATGAATGCGAAACCTGTTAGTGGTTTATTATCTCATACCATGTTTAGAGTGTCAAATAGCCCAATGGGCAAGCAATTATACTTATCTGTATTGTTTATTAGGTTTGACACAATGTTTGGAGTGTGTAATAGATGAATAATAGGCCCGTATTGTGATATATGTTGTTGGTTAGAATAGCATGCCCCTGTTTGGAGTGTCTAATAGCTTAGTAGGAGGCCCTTATTATGATTTGTATTGTTGGTTAGTTTTGATATCTATCTTAGAGTGACCAATAGCTTAATAGCAGGCATATATAGTGATCTATATTGTTGGTTAGATTAGTAGGCCCATGTTTGGAGTGACCAATAACTCAATAGTAGGCCCATATACTGATCTATATTGTTTGTAAATTATGAGCCCATTATTGGAATGTCATATAGGTGAATATTAGGCCCATATAGTGAAACTTATTATTTGTTAGTTTTGACACCATTTTTGGAACATCATATAGCTCAATAACAGGCCCCAAGCTAGCAATATCCGAGTGCATAGAAGGTGGCTTTCACAATTATGACTTATTGATAAAAAAATAACTACGAATTAAAAAAAAATTTAAACAATTTCGTTTACAAATTTTCTGGAGCATGAATAGATGAAATTAAAAATTGAAGGCGTATATGACTTTAATAATAGGGGTATTGGTGGAAGCAAATTAATGTAAATGTAGATACAACTTTACACTATTTATTAGCCTTAAAAGCACATTGTCAATGCACATGTTACAACTACAAAATGCCAACAAAGAGAAATGAACATAAGCCAACATACATAAGAAAATTACAAAAACCATAAGTTGTTCCACCACAAGGCAATTCAAGAGCTGAAAGCACTCTCTCTACATTCAATCCTTCCCTCCATTAACCCCACCTACTTGTCGCAATTGATCCGTCAAGATTCTTATATGCATCTGCAGCTCCAACTTCTCCATTTTGGTTTTTTGGAGTTCCTATTCTAGTTGTTGAACATTTATAGTAATTGAAGTACAAAATCTTTTTCCTAGTCAAAGTAAGAATCTTACGAATCAATCCCGCTACAACATCTTCATGTGAATAGTAATTATTGGTTGAATATTTTTCCAATGATACATGGCTACCAATTTGAATGGCAATAAGTGTACCATAATATCTTTTATACTCCACTCTGTCAATCTCTATCACATCTTGGAGGTTGTAAAGAGGTTTTGCAAATCTGAGGACACTACAAGTGTGGCTAAGCAGTTGAGTCATGCTTTGATGAACAATAAAAAGATCAGATGATGTCTCTAGAGCAATAGGCAGTGGTGTCCTTACTGTTAAAATAAAAAAGATAATGGTATTAGATTAGGCAGTCATGTGGTGTAAAAGATTAAAAATTTATAAACTGTTTTAACCTTCTCATTCCGAAGTACTTGGTATATTTATGGTGTTCGTGTTTTGTCGCATGTTATTGTTAGTGAATGCATATAGATGACCATGTCTTAGTGCAATATATGATCCATTTCGCCTCAACTTCCCATATAAGTTATATGACTTACGCCTGTTGCCTTCAAAGCCACTTACCTGTACATCATAGCCCATCCAAGAAAAATAGATCCCTAGTTTCTGAGCCTCAAAGAGCACATAAACCTTATCTTGAGAACTTGGCTGATTCATTGTTAGGTGAATGGTGCTTGTTCGTTTGTCCAAAGGGTGTTTTGTTCTAAGTGTGTTTACTCAAGTGAGAAAGAGTTAAGGAAGATATGTATTGACTTGAGTAATGACCCAACATTGTTGTTAGTTTTAAACCATATTATGCAAACAATTACTTATAGTAATTATTGAATGAAATATATTGTATTTGAACGGATTAACCACATAAGTAAATGTTTGCTGTGGGTTTTTACTGTTTGGATGAAACATGTCCATCCAATTTTGAGTGAATTTGACGTGTGGCAAGGATTCATATCTTAAAAAAAATTTGTAACCCCCACTTCAAAACTAACTATAAGTGAGGGTTTTAATCTTTATATGTATAAAGTAAATTTTTCAATTCATTGAGCCAGGTTGGTTTACTAAACCCGATAAAATAAAAAACTATATGGATATGTCGATAAGCACATTTATTACAATAATTTTTTAAAATAAATTTAATAAAAATAGGTAATATGAATAGACAATACACAATTAAATCATTTTTAGACTACTTAAAATTACAAAAATGTATTTGACATTGATAAATAGTACCCAATGTATTAACATTACCAATATAGGATGATGGGAATGGTAAGCTTCTAGGTCATGGGTACTTATTCTTTCTCATTGACACAAGCTGTCAATAGATACAAAAGTTTGTCCAAGCACACTACTCTAAATGACAGTTTGCTTTGGGGAAAGGTTTTAATGGACATAGTTATCATCCAAGTACAGTATCATGAATTGACACATTACCTACTAATTTCTTTGACCTATATATGTAGTATGTGAGTTTCGTTGGTTCTTAACTGGATATTTGATGCTGAACTACTTTAGTTAACTATTTATGGGAATATATATGAGGTTAGTGGTTACCAAATGTTGTTCACGGAAGACATATATTTACGCCTATGATGACAATTATAATTGGCACTAAATATTTTCATAAGGAATTGGATACACACACACACACACACACACACACACACACACACACACACATATCAATTGTTCTTTTATCCATTATAGTAAATAGAATATATTTTTAATTTTTTAATAAATGTGAATTTTTTTTTGTGGACAGACAATGGTCGACATTTAATTTCAGTTGCTAAACAAGTTAACATATAATTAATGATTGGACAAGCTTGATATTTCTACATTCAAGTTTGAACAATATGACAGTTACCAACCCATAAGTTCAAAATTAATCATTTAAGGTTGTATAATTTATTTATATATTTATATCATTAAACTAAATTCATATTTTATGTGTTTAATTTTTTTGTTCTTCTCGACGATTTATATGAACAAAATTAGTAATACACATTACCAAGTTGTTATAATTTCAAACATATAGTCGAAAAAAAATAGACGGGTACCATTTCTGGAATTTTAGTTCAATGTCACTAATATAAAATAAGGATGAGAATGATCTTTACATTGATAAGAAATACACTAGTTTAAACACAAGTCATAAACACTAAGCATTCATTTTTCTACTCTCTTCCCAAGAAACTTTTTGTACATAATGAACAAGAGTTGTTTTCAATAAGGAGAATGCTCATATAGTGAGAGGGGAAACTTCCCTAATATGTGTAATTTTAAGAATGGATATTAATATCAGACTTATAAAATGGTTCTCAAATTAATGAATTAATAGAATTTGAGTTAGAAAAAGCTAATAGATATAATTGTATGTAATTACAAATACAAGTAATTAACACACACTGCCTTAACAAACAAATTAAAAAGGAAGGAAACAAAATTGACGTATTAGGTATCCAATTCGTATTTGATCATTTCATATCGTATGCATACATAGAAAATTAGTTGCTGTCAACGTTCGTGTGGCTATATGATTTCTTTCATTGTCCCTAATGCATTATGTTTTCTTGGGACCTAAAAACTACCTTAGTTACACTTTTAAATCTTGCACACCTAACAGCCAGCTGATGTGAATAGTCAACCTATCAATGTAGATGATGTCAAGAAACATTATTACCTCAATTTTTGATATTGTAAATTTAAATGGTAAGGTTGAAAAAAGAGAAAAAGGAGGGAAATCAATTTTGCTGAAATAGCCCCCATTTGGTGGCCATTTTGAAAGGGAAAAAAAATAATCAAAGTACATAAATGCATTTGACATTGAGGAAATAATATTTAATAATCATAACTTTTATAATCCCCCTAAACCAAAAACATTTTGAAATTTTGTAGCATATAATATATATATATATGTATATATAACTAAAAAATATATGATAATAATCTTTTTTGATAGCGAGGATAAGTGAAATAAATTTTTAAATAACTTTTTGTTGTGCTATAACATATCTTGTTGTGACCATGGTCATTTTGATTAACACAATATCAAATGTTAATAATATTGTATAATGAAAAAATTAAAAAAAGGAAAAATTAATATGTATTAAGTCGTTTTATAAATTAATTGGAAACATTATACTTGGTAAAGATGAAAGAAATAGAGGGAAACGATGTAGGTATGTGAGAATAAAATGATAATATAGTTGTCTGTACGTATAAGGTAAATAGTTGAAGTTAAGGTTGTTTTTGTTGAATTAACATAAAATATAACTGATAATAGGACTTAAATGGGATGTTGAGACCACGATAGGCCAAGACCAACCAACTGCCAAACACACAAACACGGGTTATACATTAGAAACAATGGAAAGATAGAGAGAAAAGGAGATTAGAAAAGGAGAAATAAGGAACAATGAGGAAAAGCGAATAGAGATAAAAGGAGGAGAAGACCATTATGTGTATGCCTAGTCTACAGGTCAATTAAGTTTGACCAAATCCAGGACAGTTGGAATGTAAGTACTAAAATTACATTTGTAAACAATATGGAGGAAGTGATAGTCCTGAGCTTCATCTTATAGAATTAGATGTTTTAGACAAGTTAATAGAAATGTTAAGTTCTTATCATAGTAAACGAAATATAGTTGTTAAGTTTGACACTGTAGTACGGTGAATGGACCCACGACTCAGGCCTATTAAAAAGTGTAAGTCCAGAGTGAAGTATAGTTGCGGACAATATGTTGGTAAAAGATCAGAGCTAGGGTACAATAAGAGGTAAAGACCATATGAGTAAAACATGGATTGTAGGATAGAAGACACAGTTTGCAACTAAAGTCACTGTTGCACTTACTGAGACATTATATAATCAGGAATAATAGTTTTCATGTTTTTTACAACTTAAGCAGGTAAAGTCCTCTTTGGAGTAGGTACATTCATGGAGGTTGGAGCTATAACCAGAGGAGTTTATAATTGGATCTTCCAATATGTGGGAGTTAGTTTTGTTTATGTACCTTGCTTATGCTTTGAAGAACATTTAATGCCATGACATTTGTATTAAATATATTAGTAACATTTTATTTCAAACTGATGTTTTATTTTCCACATATTTTTTCTCAGATAATCTTATATTGTAAACTTGTAGGTTCAGTAATATAAGTAGGTATAAGGTAATACTCATTAGGGCAACACTCGTTACATGTAAAGTACCTTCATTTGTAATTGCAAGCTTTTCTTTTCCTACTTTATTTTACTTCGGCCATACCAAACAAGCCATAATGGTATCAGAGGAATTGCAAAAGCAATTCAATGGAAGTATAACAAAACAAAAGTACATGTTAGAAAAGGACATTGAAATGATACACAAAGTTATACCCAGACAAGGTCAAACTTTTTACTCATAGTATAGATTAGTGTGTAAATGTGAGTATTACAAATTGGCAAAACCTAATGCGCTAGCCCTAAATACTTACAATTGATTAAAATTATGGTCAACCAAAGCATTGGCTTAAATGGGTCAAAAACAGGAATAAATGTATTAACCATATTATTAAATAAAATGGTAATTATAATGTTTCAATTTGAAGCACGTTTCTTTATGTTTTGTTAGGTTGGTGTATAACTGTTAAGACAACGAACATGAAGGTAATAGTTAATCTTGTGATTCTTAGGTGACTATGCCAATTGTATAATTATGTCAACTTTACTTATTCAACATCATTCTAAAAATACTTTTGGAAATATGAAAAGTATACAAAGAATTTATAGTAATGGATTAAGTGCATGGTAACATGAATAAAGTGTGCCAAATTAATTACAATTAATAATATGATATTATCTCAATTTTGGTACAAAATTGAGATTATTATATTGGTTGCAGTTTGGTCAGTTTTTGTGTGTGTTCAAAGTATGTTGGTAAAGCAATAAGCATTACTAATGTTATTAATTGTTAAGTTAAATGTTAGCCATCAGCATATAGTCTTTATCTGATATCTAGTAGCAAATGTGTATCTCTACTCTTTTAGCAAAAATACTTGCTTATGCTGAATGACATTATTGTGAAGTGGTTAGCATTAAATGATTAAGGTTACCATGATTAGAGGCAGAGAACCTAAACCACAACGAAAGTTAAATATTCACTAAATATCCTTTTGATAAGTTTGAAAACTTAGCCAGTTATGATAGTCTCAGTCATTTAAAAAAGCAATTGGTGGAATCCTTAAGAGGTTTTCATTTTGAAATGATATTTGGTTTTTTTTTTTGCTTACATAGGCAAGTGAAATATGAATTCAGAAAAGTATTAAGAGTCTTGCATACTTGAGAGATCATTCTATTTGTTGTTGATTCAAACCCTAGCCACTTAGTCACAACATCCAAATCATAATATACTAACCATTTTTTAGTAAATAGAACGTCCTTTTATCCCTAAGCATTGTACGAAATAGCAACAAGCCCCACATTATCAATGTGACCTGAAAGTCCAAAACCATTCACTGACTCCACTAACTGTGACCACGGTTTGTGGAGCACTAAAGACCATCTACCCATCGAGAGATGAAGTTATCCTAATTAATTACTAACCACTTAGAATCATGAATACTAACCTAACCTAGTAATTGTAGCCACTTAGTCACAATCATACAAATCATAACCACTAACCATTGCTAGTAAGATTAATGTCCACTTAATCTTAACCAATGTACTTATACATACAAACCCCAACTATCAATGTTAATAGAAAATGGAAATAAACCATTCACCGAAGCCACTAACCATTACCATAGTACTTTATTTGTTAAAGATCATTTAACCTTATGCACTTGACCTTATCCAAGATAAATACTAACCATTAACATAGATGAGTTGTAACCTTAAAGAACATTAAACCCTAACAATTGCTATAGTCCTACTTGATAGAGAGGAAGAAAATTAAAGGAGAGGAAAATAAGGATGTGAGAAAAGAATAGAAGAGAAATAGGTAACCAATAGAGTGAAGGTTAGAATTGTTCAGTTGAAGAGAAATATAAGATAAACAGAGACGAAATTAATTGTTGAGATTTTTATTACTTTAATTGTTGTTGTTGTTGTTATTATTATTATTATCATTATTATTTGTTTTTTTATTAATACTATTTTATTAATGATAATAATAATATTTATTTTTTATTAATGTTATTTTTATTTATTTGATTATTTTTATTACTACTAATAATATTATTTATATTATATTTAATTTTTATTATTATTCTTATTATTAGTATTATTTTTATCATTATTATTAGTATTATTATTTATTTTGATTAATAATGATAATAATAATAATAATAATAATAATATTGTTATTATTAAATCTTGGTTAGATCAACTGCCACATGGTTAATGGTTAACTTAAGTTTTTTTTTTTTCCTCTCATTTAAAATTTATTATACATAAAAATCTATTTGTCACTCCACCTCGACGTGACCATATATGAATGACAATGTCCCCTTATAGATATTGACCATGTGAAACATGTCACTGTTACAAAAAATAACTTGTCTTAAACCAAATAAACCTTACTTGTTCCTTAATTAGTTTTGTAATGTTTTATATTTTAAATTTTTATTGTATTTTCTTATTCAAATCTTCAAATATTGACAAATACCAAATCTCTAACAACTATAAAAAGGTGTTCTTTATAAACTCATCAACCAATGAAATCTGCTATGCGAGATGGCTTCCATATTGCAACCAATCATGAAGACGTCGAACGCGAAGCAACCAGCAAAAAAAATGAATGATGTTACTATCCAAGAAGTTGACAGAGGCCCAATGCACGTTGAATGGTCACAATAAATGCTAGCAAACCTATTGTATTAAATGAAGTTGTTAACCTAATTCTAAACATAAAAATCTGCAACATTTAATATGTTTCATTTTCAAATTTCATGAAATTAATGATGAACAACAGCAACAAAATCAAACTCCACTAGACTTGGAGAGGGTACAAATACATTGTTATTTAAGAATTTCACTTATAATATTGAAAACAATTGAACTTGTTACATTTGTAATGTAGGTAACTACCATACTCAATATAAATATTAAAGGTCTTAAAACCAATGTCCGAGACTTGGTTAAGTTGGTGCAGGTAACTTAGTAACCACCCAATCATACACTCAATTTGATTAATATGTAACTGACATGTTAGTGAAATGTATGGCATGTTTGATTGCATTGATCACATAAAAAAATGTATGAAGAATTTGGTGATATGTTTTCACGAATGGAATCAAAGATGGAGTCCAACATGGTTAATAACACACTGAACATGAGACCAACACAGATCAATGAGGAAACACCTGCTAACGGGATAAAACACACTATATACAACATGAATTAGCAATGTCTGACATCCTACCCATGTCAAGACTCACCCAAACATCCCAAGAGCGGATTATCAATTCCAAGACTTCGAACATTATCCTCCACGTATCCTCAGAAGAAGATGACACTAATGATATTAATGACAAAGTTAGTCAGAAAAAGAGATGAAGTTTAATCCTAACAT
>QUWT01000285.1:157449-181825 GCA_004329165.1 Spatholobus suberectus | reverse complement strand
CTGAGTTTATCATGGGGATCAGAATTTTTAAATTCCTTCCGATTTTTTCAAATTAAATATAGAATAAATAAATAAATAAAACAATTAATTAAGTAAAGTGAGGGTGTTACAGTTTGATATACGTTGTTATTATTTTATAGATATTATGATTGCTATGTGGTATTTTCTATTTAATGGTTAAATTTAGAGTTAATCATGAATTATTAATTTTAATCAGTTTTTTCGCTTTAAAAATCGGTTAGCTGAGATGTTAATTAGTGGAATCTTGTTTTGACGGATTCATTGGGTTAAATCTGTTAAGATAACAGTTTAATTCATTTATTTTAGTTAAATATCAGTATAAATAAATTATATTTAATACAAATATAACTACCATTTTTGAAAAATATATATGATTAATAACTAAAATTATTTAATTTTTATTTTGGTGATATTAATATTGCTGCTATAAAAAAATGTTAATTTTACACAAAATTATAAAATGTTATAAAAATATAACCTGCAAATATATATTGTAATTATTGAAATTTGATTAAACTAGCAAAGGTTACAAAGAAAATTTACGAGAAAATATATATATTTATTCAGTTTCAAAGAAAAACCAAATCTTAAAAATATATACATTACAAGTATATATATGTGATAAAATCGGTAAACGTAGTTCACTTTGAGGAAGTAATTAAAATATATATATATATATATATTTCAAAATATTAACTAACATAATTATATATATAACATATGGTTAACAAAGCTAATTTGTTTTAACTAAACAAATATAGATATAATTTAATTTAGAATATATATGTCTAGTATCATCAGTTATTTGATAAAAATAAATAATATATTATTATTTAATCATGTATACTGTTTTATAATTAAAACAGTATTATATCAGTTCAGTTTTATAAATACCTTTATATATTATATTAAAGTGGTTTTATATAAATTTAGTTTTATAAACTATAAATATGTATAAATTCATTTCGGCGGAATAAATTTAAATAAACATTATCACTGTATAGAAAATGTAAGTATTGTAGATGTATATGTACTTGGGTCATTAGATAAAAATTATTAATATATAAATAATGTAGGAAGTATATTATTTTGGTACAAATAAATAAAACATGTACATCCTAGAAAACTTATGTAAATAATGTTTTTATAATTTTAGCAAATATAATATATATATATGTGTGTATACTATTTCAACAACATAAGGATAAGATTTATTTTATCTATGTTTTGGATATTGATTAAAATAAATAAGGAATTATAAGGTAATAAGATAAATAATAATTTAAAAGAAATAAAATTAATTGCAAAATAATTAATTAATTATAAAACTAATGAATGATAATTTAAAAGATAGGATCACTTATGTTATACTATTATATCGGGAATAATCGATAAAATACCTTTATATAGGTATTGGTGCTGAGACTTGTCTCAATTAGATGTGTTGAAACAGTAAAAAGTGTTATTTGTTAACCATGTTATATCATGGAAACCATATAGTGAGGTATGTGTTCTGTAAGTCATTCATAGACCTTTGAGTCTATGAAACATGATTGTTGTGAGTAAAACATGCGGTGAGTGCATGTGATATGTTGAGATGGGAATGATAGTTGGTACACTACAGGATGAAAGGCAGGGACCATTGTTAAGGTCTAGAGAGTATGGTATTAAGTTGTAAACGTCCCAATGGCTAGGGTAGCACCCTTTAGATTGGGATAATTATGTAATTGACTTGGTAACCCTGACACCTGCTTAGCATCACCAAGATTGGTAGAGAGTATGCCCCAAGATTTGACCAGTGGGTTGTTTTCTTGAGAATATGATGATCATGATAATGATTGTACCAGGCGGGGGATATGTACTCCCAATCATTTCCCAGGACCAAAGATTGGTCGATGACGATGACGTTCATCTATTAAGATATGGATCAATATGAGTACTAAGTTTTAAGAGTTGCATGAAACTTAGGTAAAAATCTTAAGAACCCTACATTCATTATTCTATGTTTAGTTAATTTTACGTATGATTGTCGTATGTAATCCTACAAACCTTATGTGAAAGTGATTAAGAATTAAATAACCTCACCCCTTTCATCTTATTATTTGTATATGTTTATGGTACGATGCCGCTGTTGGTAGTTGGCAAAGATGGATGATGCAGACGATGCTGACAATGAAGACATTGAGATTGGAAAAGACACAGAGGAGGATATTTTAAAGAGACAATCATTGTTGCTTAAACATAGTTATTAGGTCTGTAGTTATGTTAGGTGGGATGGATTTATAGATAGTAGGTAGTATTACAGCTCTAACATAAGGACTTCTTTTTATTTTGCTCGTACACATGGAAGGGTAGTTAAGATACTTCTTGGCATGTATAGAATATATGATGATTGTTATGGAACCTTAATACTTTGGATAACTATAATCATATTGATAACAATGGCGTACGTTTTCTATTAATATATGATATATGCATGGATGTGTGATACATACATTACTATGTTTAAGAGTTACTTTATTTCTTTGTTGATACGTTGAAAATAACTTAATCAATTTTATGTATTATTTTTAATAAAGTTTAAAAAAATTACTCTCAATTTTCAATAAAGTAAAAATATATCTCTTAAATAAAATCAATTAATTAAAGTAAATTTAGAAAATGTTAGGATTAGGTCAATGTAATTGGGTGTCACACACAAACTTGTGGCTTATATTAAAATACAATTAATTAAATCTTAAGTTAGGTCCACATGTAGTTAAGCAAACATGATATCACGTACAGGCACTTATAAAACCAAATTGAAGTCAAATGTACAGATATTATATACAAGGGCATCAAGTGATAAGGAATCATTATTCATCTTAAACATGGGCAAAATAATTATGACTAATTGCAAGAAAGTATATTTAAGATATAACATATGAATCTCCAAAAGATATGTAAATAAATATATAAGAAATTTCAATAATTCAAAAATCTAATAGAATGCTGTAAAACAATCTTGGGTTAGATAAATAATGTGAATATTGTAAACAAAGCCACTATTTGTATTTAATTACTAACAAAATAATGTCATTTTTATACTAATAATATTGCTAGAAAATTTATTTGGTTCTTGAGAATAGATTCATTTAAGTTTACAAATTCTTTCTCAAACTCAGATAAATAAAACCTCTTTCAACTGTTATTATAGCTATTTTGTTATAATTTCATCAATACTAGCAAGTACAAATAATAAAATAATATCTGAAACACCAATAATAATCAAGATATTCATATTATTTATTTTGGAAAAACTAGGAAAAAAAAAAGGATCTTACATTTCTCACTATCATCATCTCTACTATGATAACAATTCTTTAATTTTAATTGAAGACCTTATCAAATCAACTATGTGATTTATACAGTAAAACATAATATTGAAAAGCAAAAATAATACTTTACTATTAAAACTAGAATTAGTTACATGAGGAATTGTATTTTGAACATACAAATTTATTCCTAACATAAATACACAAAGGACCAAAGTATTCAATGTTCAAAACATCAATTACATAACTTGGTGAGACAAAATGTCATAGCCATAATTGTCCACCATCCAATCTTGAGACCTGGCTTTTTCACTGGAGTTTTTGCAAGCACTGCCCATGCCCTTCCAAATACTAACATTGCCAGGCTAGATGCAACAACAACAACAATCATCCTAAAGTTATAATGCCTTGAGAAATAAGCTGCTAGTAATAGTACAATGATATGCAAATAAAACTATAATTGATTACATGAGGAATTAGATCTTGAACACACACATGTGTTCCTAACATAAATACCTAAAAGACCAAAGTATTCAATGTTCAAAAGATCAATTAAATAACTTGGTGAGGCCAAATATCATAGCCATAGTTGTCCACTCTCCAATGAGCACCCAAACACTCATGTGAGTGAGTATTGAGAGGATGAGTGTGTAGGGTGAACAGAATTGTTACGAGAGAGAGAGAGAAAATAGAAGTGCCAATGTTGTGTCTAAGCAGGTTTGTTGCGTAAAAGAGAGAGAGAAAATAGGAGTGCCAGTGTTGGACCTATGCGGGTTTGTTACATAAAATAAGCAGGTTTGTTAGGTAAAAGAGAGAGAGAAAATAGGAGTGCCAGTGTTGTGCCTATGCAGGTTTGTTACGTAAAAGACAGAGGAAAATGAGTGGGGCCAGCGTTATGCCTCAGCAGGTTTATTACGTGAGAGAGAATGTTTTTGTATTTGTCTTGTACTGTTTTTAAATTTTTACTATTTTTTACTATTTTTTCTTTTTTTCTTTTTTTAATTTTCTTTCATTTTATATTTTCTTTTTATGCCTTCTACGAACTAACAAGCATAAAAATTTTATCTTATTTTAGATTTAATAAAATTTAATGGTAAATAACTTTTTTATTGATTCCTCTCTCTCTCTCTTTTATTTGTTTCTCCTTTTTCTTTTGTTCTAAATTTTCTCATTTTTTTAATTTAACTTTTAATTATATGGACAAAATTGGGTGTTAACACCTAGTACATAGAGGGAGCAGGCGTGAGCTATGAATGAGTTTGGGGCGTGATGTTTTGGACCGTAGGTGATCTTGAAAGATTAGAGAAAAAAAAATGAACACAACATGGGCTAGGGTCTAAAATCGAATAACAAGCCAATTATAATAAAATCCATTAAGAAAGATACAAAATAAAATACAACAAGGCAATCACTATTTATGATCTCCTTTTATTTATTTTTTTCAACAATATTCCCAATCTGGAAAGTAAATTCCATAATTTATTTGACAAACAAATTTTCAAGGTATTTCGGAAATTAGTTTCCAGAAGTGTTAAAACTCCTTATTTTCTATTGCCACAACCGACCAATACAGGATAAGACAAGCATTTTGTTCCTATCAGAATGAAAACTTCTAAAGTTGAAAACAATGCTGCAATACAGACAGGTCACGTAATAACTGCTGAAACATTACAGTCTATTGTAAAGCTATCCCATAAAATGATACAATGTTTAGAATATTATCTTGAGTATTATCCATCTAAAATTCTACCATAACAGTTTATGAGGTCACCCAGAATGCAATTTCATAACCAAGTCTACAATATTTCCCAAAGCATCAAAACAAGTAAAAAGATGAGTAAAGATTTGATAGATCATACAATCAAAATTCAAAATATAGGATTGATAAAATCAAGAGAAAATTTTATTACGGAATTGGGTCCTTGAAATGCTTGCAAAACTGTGAACAATTGTAATATGAAATACTACTTCCAACATTACAGAAAGCACTGTATAGCTTACCATTTGAATATTTCATCAATGAAATTAGTAGTACACCTCCTTTTTCTAGTCCACATAACTTCAATTTTCTTTGAAAAAAAAAAACTTTTTTCATTTTTCCATAGATCAAACTGAAAACAGAAGAGGAAATACAATGTCAAAAATGACAATGGACATAAAAAATAACAAAGGCCTTCAATTTTAATCAAAACAAGAGGAGAAAAATTGTCTATACCTGTTCCCTTCTAGGATGGCTTCTAAAATATCCACTTTCACAAGTTGATGCTTTGAAACAAGCATTAAATAACTAGTATGGGATCCCAATAGTCGAATCCCAAATCCTAACTCTCAAGATAAGTTTATTCTAACACATTTTGGGCTTACTAATTACTACTTGATTTGGTTTTAAACTTCAATTTCTTTTACTATAATTAAACAAGTAGCGATCCGGTCGCCCATTGCATTGTTCTTCCCTATGCAACTCAGAATTGGCTTGGTTGCGATCACGCTCCATGCCACTATCTTTACTAAAGTTTATCAACTGATCAAGGCAACTTCCGACACATGCGGGATTAAAAAAACATCACGGCTAAATTAATCAATTACAAAAAAAATAGAAAATTAACAGTTTCTACAATGACCAACAATAAGTACGCAAAATAAAAAATAAAAAAGAAATTAATTGGCATTAATTTTAACATTTTCAAAAATTTATTTCACATAACAAACAGAAAGGGTAGAATAAAAATAAAGAGGAAATTGATGAATACTAATTTTATTTTATGTTTATTATTTATTTATTTTTCATTTTTTTAAATGCTTTTAGAACTTATTTCTTTTATAACTTAGTTTTCCTTCTTAGCTATTGAAGATGAAACTTGCAATTTTTTAATATCATGCCATGCATCTATTTTGAAAGATCAACTTTTCTTTGGTGCCAAAAAGGAAAAGCAAAAGATTAATTTAATTATGTGCTGCAATAAAGTTGAAAAAATGAGGAAAAAATCCAAGGCCTTTCATGTGCTGAAATTTTTGTACTAATAAATGTTGCAACAACTTATTAAGATCAATTTGTTCATTTATAAACAGATGGAGAAACAATTATTTGATGTGGTACAAACAAAAGGGAAGTAAATTGAAAAATAATAAAAATGAATTCATTAACAAATATTTGTATGACATGATACCAAAATTATTACCTCACTACATTCACATTGGATTATCAAATTTTTTTGGTATGAATTAATTAAAAATAACGAAAATTTAATCCTTCTTATTATCTGACACACACACATCATGTGACATGGTTTAAATCTAGCTTAAGCAAATCTAAACATGCTAATATGGTCACTGTTACTCCTATTACACCTCATGGATGTTACCTAGGTAAAATACATAATATGAGGTAAAATGCATAATATGACATGATACGCAAATGTAGGCACAAAAAAAAATTGTAGGACAAGGAAAACTGCAAAACATGTGTCATGTGTGACAATTTTATATATGCAGATAAAGATAGAGTCTTATTTTCACAAAATACTCTGTACTGAATAGGTTGATTGTTCTGTTAGTTTTGTAGCTCCAGTTGTGGTTGCTATTTCATTGCTACTATCTTGGTATTGACTCTTGTTTTTCTTTTGTTTGTTGAAGGGGGGGGGGGGGGGGGGGGGGAATTAAACGTGAAAACAAGTAAAAAGATATAGGATACCCATGTCTGATGGACATGTAATTGGCAATTCTTTTTTAAACCTGCTAGAATTTGCCTTATTAATATTCAATACCAAAGTAAGACTTCCAGTGGCATTCATATACTTTTAATTTACATTTGCTTTTACCATTACCTTTTATTCCAAGGATCAACTTTTTTGATGTGTGTGTAACCAAAGTTGTATGTATATCAATCTCAGTACACCTTTCCTGAATGCTCATAGTTCTAGATGCAAATGAATGGGCACTATTAAAGCTCATAGTGATTTAACCATAAACTATTTCTTACTATTGGGAATGGCATATACAATTGAATAAGCAGTTCTGTTGTTGTATGCCTAGAGGGATATTGTTATACTTGACCATTTCACATGAAAATTTAAGGTAATGCCTTAGAGCAATAAATTGTAAACTGATATACACTTTTCAAAGCTCAAATTACATATGATTTTTTAACAATCATAAAGGTCACCAATATGTAATGGCTGACTTTAGGACCTTTAACAATGATGTAGAGTTTTTTTGAAATAGCTATTCGGCATTAAATTACATTCTAGATCAATTCCTTTGAAGAATGGATACACAATTCCTTTGACAAATCGTATGTAATAAAGCTCAAGACCAATGAGCTGTTATAGATTGCTACATCCCACAAATGACAGAAATTACAACATTAAGAATGAAAACACTATCTTCCATTTTTGAAAGCATGGTCAAAGCTTTGTCAAACAAGACCCGTTACAAAACCCAACATAATAGTACATGTCTTTGAATTTCAAGGCATATTATTAATGGCTATGTTTTGGTGTATAGTGGCAGCATTAAGGTTAGAACCTATTATTAATAGCTTTGTTTACAATGAAGGCTAACTAATAAAACATTTCCATAATTTTCAATCTCCAATCTAGTACAATATTCAGCTGGCCATCAATATTTTATTCTTCTAAAATTCTTTAATGCAAAATTGAGTCCACAAAAAGATTATATCTTGCATAAAATTGATTAACTATTGGCTTTTGTTGGTTTTTGAAACAAACAACTGAAATGGCCCAATCAATTTTGGTAAAATTTGTTATAAGGTAGAAAGTAATATAAGAAGATGAAAAACATATAGGGAATTGTTAAAGAATTAAAGTCCCACATTAAACAAGCCAAAGTGTATATAAGGATAGTGAGATTAAGCCCAATTGGTTTGAATCTTTTGGGTGATACACCTCCTATCCTTGATACACATCTAAGCCTAATTCACACTCTCCCATTCGGCCCGCACTACAGATTTTAATATTTTTTTCAGCTAGATTGTTTCTAGTTGTGACTTACATACAATCATTAAGTAGGCTATAGATCCTTTTTTATTATTATTATTTGGACTTGGCTTCTACCTCTTGCTTATTTGAATTACACTCTCCTATTATTTCTTGCAATGTTGTTATACTAATCTAAAAAAAATATTAGAATTTGTATTGCGGGCCCACTGGGAGAGTGTGAATTGGGCTTAAAAGTGTATCAAGGATAGAAGGTGTATTACGCAAAAGATTCAAACCAATTGGGCTTGTCACACCCTCATTTCTACTTATCATTTTTCTATTTATTCAATAATTTTTTTAAGCATTTGGGCGGGAATTCAAAAATTTTGAGTATGTAGTTGCGTTCAGAATAATGAATATGCTTTTAGTGCAGATTTTTAATAATCGAAACCCAAAAGGTTATAAAATGTCCGTTACGTCCCAAAAATCTAATAAAATGCTAACAGGGTAGAAAATTAATAAAAATAAATGAAAAGATTTAAAATTCATTTTTAATTTAGAAATACGCTTAAAATAATAAAATATAATTTTAAAATTTTGTGAAAATTAATTGAATTTGTTTGTGTGAAATGACCAAAATGTCCTTGATTGACTACAAAAGGCCAATCAGAGACTTTTGGCTTAGAAAAATTTTGAAAAAAAATTATAATGTGTCTATTTGAATAACAAAAATTTATTTAAAGGTAAAAGTTTAAATTTTTTTTAAAATGGCAATTATTGAATATAAAATGATTTATTAAGCAATTATTAGCATTTTTACATAAAATAATTATATAATAAACACAAATTATGAAAATTTTTGCAAACAAATTCAGTTTTTATATGGGCTTTGACATGGAAGCCTTGAGGAAGCCCAATATCAGCTTAAAAGCCCAAAACTTATTTAACTTAATTAATATTTAATTATATAATTATCTACTATTATACATTTAAAAAATAAAAATATTTGGATATTGTCTAAGGGATATTTTCGGTTAGCACTTGCTTGGCAGCCAAGCTTATCTCTTAAAGGATAATTGTAAGATTTCTTAATTAAATTGAAATACTTTGGCAAAAAAATAAAATAACCACAAATTTTTTTGCACTTATCCTATAAATTAACAACACTTTAAATAAAATTCACTCTTCCTCTCCATCTCTTCATTGCACACAACACACACACCTCACTATCCTTTTTTTTTTTCAATTGTCGTTTTACCTAAAACACAAGTAATTTTCATTGGTGGTTGATCTTGGAAGCAAAGAGACTTACTCCCTTGGTGGTTTCCTTCTCCAAAATCCTTCCCCTCTTTCAATCAAGATCTCTTTGAGGTAAAGGGAGGACTGGGGATTTAACTTCATTTTATCATTGATCAAAATGGGTAGGATGGAGGTTTGCCCCCAAACCTCTTTAGTTTATGTTTATATCGTATTATTCCATATATGTTGTTGTTGTTGTTGTGATGTTAAATATTGTTATACTATTTCCATGATTGATCTTGGTTATTTGATATTCAATTATGATTTGTCTGGCTTGATCTTGAATTGAATTGATGAAAGTTCTTTTCTTTTTATTTGTTGATTTTGATAAAAATAAAATTAATTCATGCTTGTTTCCAAGCCTATATTATTTTGTTTATTTGATTCATGTGGGAAGGAAGAAGAAAATTTTCTTTTTATTTTCACGCATTATTATTATTAAATTATTTTCTAAGAGAAATTATGTTGTTAAAAATTTTGATAATTTTTATTATGCAAATAAGGTTCTCTGCCATTAATAGAATTAGGGGGATTTTTTTAAAATTAAATAATAAGTAATAAGATTTAATCATTAATAACACAACTATTTTATTTCAACTTATATATATATATATATATATTAAGATTGGTATGTATATATGTATCATGGTACCGATGAACTTGAATGGGGAAGAGATTGTTTTACTTCAAATTGTATTCATCTATATTAAGAAAATTAATAATACAATTTGATAGGGGAAATTAATTTGTTGCAACTTATCTATATATGCTAGTAATATTAATTACGGATTATTTTAAGTAGAAAACTTTTAAAAATCTGATATATATGTATATATATATATATATATACATATAAGGTATATGTTTCACAAGAAAGAAAGAAATAACATTTTACTTCAAAATAATTTCTTTTTACCTTAAAAGCAGTTTAATTTAATTAAATTATAAAAATAAAATTATATATATATATATATAAATTTAATTTTAATTAAAATTAGATGTGGAAACTTAAAAATTTATTCTATTTACTATTGGGTATTAATAGTTTTAAATAAGTTTTTTTATATATAATAATTTTATTAAGTTTCGTTTTAACGAAAAAAGAAAAGTAGTTTCCTTTGAAATATATGAATACTTAAATTATAAAATAAAAAGAAAACTAAATGGAGAAAAAAAACAATGTATCCCTCTCGGTTTTGTTAGAAAAATGGGAAAATATAATTTATTTGAGTACTTAATTTTTAGATATAAAATTTAAAAGTTTTAAATATTTTTATTTTTAAAAAAATTGAAAAAATAATAATAAATACATATTTAATTAAGAAAATAATTATTTTTGTAATTATAAATAAAAAAATTATTTTGAATATTGTCATATTATTGGAAGCAGAGATAAGATATTATCTACGTGAAACTAACACTATTAGTGGTTGAGGAAACTTTATCAGATTTTTTGGAGAGTGAGAATCATAACTTATTATTTAAGTGATGAGTAAAGTTTGTAAGGACCATTCTGTGAGAGCATGTGTGCTTGTGTATGGAAAGTTACAGTTTGATACATGACGGGATGAAGGCAAGGACCACTAATAAGGTTTAGAGAGTACTGGTATCGAGTTCTGAGAGTCCTATGGTCAGGGCAGCGCCTTGGATGTCGGGACAATCACGTAATTGACTTGATAACCTTAACAACCGCTTAGCATCACCAAGATTGATGTAGTGTATACTCCTTAGGAGCTGCATGCTCGTTTCTTGAGAAAATGATGATGATGTTGGTATCTTTTGTGAGGGGTTGTACGAGCTCCCAATCACTTCCTAGGACTGTGGATGATTGATGATAATTATCAATGGGGGTATGGATCTATATGTATTGTGAAAGTTTGGGTTGTTTCATGATAATTTAGGTCGAACCATAGGTTCCCCATTGCATTTGTTTGCCTACAACTTGTTTGCTTTATAAGTTGTAGGTTGGTCCTACAAACCTTTTGTGAAAATGATTTGAGGTTATATGTATTCTCACTCCTTTGCTTTCTTTCTTTCTTTCTATTTCTCTATTCTATATATATTCGCGACATATTATGAAGATAGAGGATGCTGACATCAAGGATGCTCAAACTGGGAAGAATTCAAAGGAAGGTGATGCCATAGAAGAATTATCGTAACTATAGTTTACACTTTATGTTCTGTTCTAGGATAAGGGTAGGATTATATGTAGTCACTGCTCTAACTTAGGTCCTTTTGAAGGGTAGTTATTTATTGCTCTAGTCATGTATTTATTCCATAACAAGGATTAAAGTAATCATATTAATAACAGTGATGTACGTTTATCACTGGAATGTATGATGTTTACATCTACCTTGAACATATGTTGTTTTATAATTCTAGAATTCCATTGAATTTTTTTTACATAATTAAATTAAATAAAAAATTCCTCAATTTAATTAAAATAAATCTAATAAATTATGGAAATAAGTGTCAATGTGATTGGGTGTCACAAGCCTTAATCTCACTATCCTTATATTTGCGTTGACTTGACTTTATTTGTCCGATGTGGGGCTTTAATTCTCTAATAGTAACAAAGCATTAACATACCATAATCCTCAAAGCAGATATTTCTTGCATTCCACCATATTTCCTTTTTAGGGTAATCACCTCTCCAACTCTTCAATCAAAATAAACCTATTTGAAAAATTGCATCTAAATAATTTTCCTAGTAGTGATAAAGATACCACAAGCTATGATTTTTAACAAGTCAACCCCAAAACAGATTTGAAAATACATTGGAACAGAGGTTAGTGCAAAAGGTGATACAATCAATAGGAAGGTAAATTGGTTATTTCTAATTTAAGACTAATGCTAAAGACAGGTTCTATCCAAAATAAAGTCAGCTTAATATACAATATAAGACAATATAAGAACTTGCATTTGGTTCTATCCAAAATAAAGACAGCTTAATATACAAAACTGATGAGCTCTACAACTCTAGAGAGCTAACTAGTACCATAAATAAGTAAACTATACAACAAAAATGTGAGCCTTCTAAAGAATCTTATTCTTTATATCTCTTTTCCTAACTGGAACACACATTCCTTAAAAATTACCACCAAAATAAACCATAGTCCTTGAAAAAGCTCCAATTAATTATGCCACCATAACATTAACATCCCAGACATTGATGAGGGTGGGGAGTGATCGCCAGTGTAATAAGACACGAAAAAAAAAAAAGTGGCTCCTAACAAGCTTCCAGCGGAAGGGACACATGAATGAATTGAATACACACCAAAATGAGAGGGATCTAGAGGTTGTGCAGCTATAGGACTGTACAGTTGAAGATAGCTTAAAGGAATTAATAAGTGCTACTTATACCAACAAGATGCTTCTACTTTTCGATAGCCTATCACTTAAGAACTCCATAGTTAAGCATGCTTGACTTGGAGCAATTCTAGGATAGGTGACCTCGTACAAAGTTTCCTAGGAAGCGTGTGAGTGAGGACAAAGCATGCTAAAAAGTCTTGTGTTGGTTTGTGGGGACAGTCTTCGATCCTAACAGTAGCTAGGTGTTACATGTCATACAAGGGATCCTAAAATCTTGTTAAATTCAATGATGAGTGGAGTGGGACACATATGAAGCACGCAAATGAATAATTACATTATCATGAGATTGAGAGTAGAATAGGAGCAAGAAAGGAGACTTGAGAGAAGAAAAGGAAGAAATTTTGGTATGAAAATAGAGACAAACTATAACTTTAACAATGTTATGTTTGGATTTGCTTAGACGCAAGATAGGTGCACACAAGTTGCATAATAGTAGGGGAAAAATATTCTCCCTAGTTTTGAATAAATTGATGAAATCGCAGTCATCCTTTAACTACAATATTTTGATAAATTTGAATTATAAATGATAAAAAATATTTGAATGGTTGAAATTGATTAAACTGAACACTCTCTAGTTTTCCCAATTGTAGAGGAACCATGTCTGTAGTAGAAAAATATGGAAAAACTTGAAAGGGAGAATGTACATAGGTCGAGAATTTTGAGAATGAAATTTGATTATTAGATTCTCTCCCTCCAGAATTTCATGGAATGTATTCTTCTATTTTTTCTATATTATTTAAAAAATCAATAAATTTATTAAAAATATTTTAATAATTACAATTATTATTTTCATATTTTGATTCAGAAAATAATATATTTATATTGATTATATTTAAGAATATTTTATTATTCCATGTAATTAATACAATAGTTACTATTGTAATATAACAAGAGAGTATATTTTATTTTTATACGTAATTTTACTATTATTTCTGAATTTTCATAATATTATATATTATTTCTATCTTTATGATTTTACAAAATTCAAATAAAAGTCAAGTGAATTTTGGGACAACTAAATTAATAATTTAATCTACACAAGTTACAGTGTTAGTGTTTATTTCATTCAACTGGTTTTAATGGAATAATTATTTGTTAATATTTTCTTTAAAAAGTACTTATTATTTTGCACAATATAATTGTTTTTTAATTTTTTTCATATATGTTTTAAATTTATGCACTTGAATAGTGAAAAGCGATACAAAAATTAATAATGAGTTTGAGTGATACAAGAAAAAAAATTGCATGAATAATGTGCACTAAACTCACATTACAATCACAACCTAAATTATTGTTAATCACATGATTACAAAAGTGTTCAAAAATAAGTCATAACATCTAGGGATATAACTATGTATAAAACTACTCATCATTGACCATCTGATTAAGCATCATTAAGCTTTTATCTTATAACAAAATTCAACTTATCATTGGTTCTTATATTCATTCAATATAGGTTCATGATCAATAATGTTAAAAAAAAGTTGACATAAAAGATTATCTATACCAACATATTTCGTCTACATGTGCTTGAAATGGCATCATTCAAAATAAGTTAGAAAGAGAAAAAAATACAAATACAAATAAAAAACAAAACAAAAGAAAACCATTGCTACATCATCACTTTATATTTGGATTCTGTACTTCCAAACATATATCTTGTTGTTTTCAAGGAATAAAATAAAAGCTATTTCCTTCTTTGATGGAGAAGGATTTGATATATTTTCTACGGCACTGTTAATTTTTGGAAAAAATGAATAGCACACAAAAAATGTACTGGCTGACTTCAAGACCTTTTACTTTGATGTAAAGTTTTTGGAATGTTTATTTGACATTAGATTGCATTCTTGATCAAGTATTTTAAAAATGGATACACAATTCATTTGACCAATGGTACATAATATAAGCTCAAGACTAATGAACTGTTATAGATGGGTACATCCCACACATCACTGTTATATATTATGAAACACTAATACTTTAATTTCCTTACGTATCCGCATCTGTATCCAAGCCTATAAGAAATTTATGAAAATCCAATGTGGCGACATGAGACATTTAACCATGTATAATATAGAAAAATGGAAGCATTGTTCATTGATGAACTAAAAATGGAAATTGTCCTCTTTATAGATGATCTCAAAAAAGAAATCAGATTGATAGTACTATTCCTATTTGTAAATAATAGGAAGTAATTTATGATAAAAATGATTTATAATTTTTTTATTTTAGTAATGTCCAAGAAGTATGTTTTTAATTTAGATTTACAAAACTGTAATTATATATTTATTAGTTTTATTAATTTTCATACATATCTGAATATTAACTTATATTTAGGATATCTTATATATTTTTAGAATAATTGTATTGGATATGTATCGTATCTATGCATTGTAGGTTATATATAGTCTGTATCTGTGGGTACGAAATTTTTGCCATCCTTACGAGGGAGTTTATTAGTGAGTGGTAGGTTAGTATAAAAAAAAAGGTGAGCAGGATGTGGGAAATAAATTTGGGAATTGTGGGAGAACAATAATAAAAGTTGAAAATTTTAAATTTAAGAGTAATAAGATGAATGGGAGTGGAATGTGTAGGAAGTGGAAAAAAAATTGGAAATTGTGGGTCATTAAAAATTGAAAATTCAGATTCATGATGAAGGGAGGGAGACATGTGTAATTTGTGAGGGATGAAGTGAGATAGTTTTCATGGACCCATAGAATTAATTATGTTATTTATTTTGATTCATTTATTTTGCTTCTAATGATATGTGTGATTTGCATTTAGTGATTAAGTGCACAATATGTCTTTTAATGCTAATGAATATCTTTTAATATTAATAATTTCCTTTTAATATAATTTTGTATTAAATTAAAGTTATTTAGAATAAAAATATTTTAAATCAGTTTCATCACATTTTTGTTTCTATAATTATTTTGATTTTAATTTTGATTTCTATATTTTAAATCAGTTTAATCACTTCGTTCTACCCTGAGTTGACCAATGAGGTAGTGCTTTTGCATAAAATATATATCTTGGTTATTTTTTAGGATAAAAACTTGAGGTTTGAGTATATTTTTGGGAAATAGGAAGATGGTCCAAAGGTGGAGGCTATGATCATGCGTGTTGGCTACAATGTGGTGCCTGAAAATAATAATTTTGCATAAACTTTTTATATGTAACAGTAGTTATATGTTGAGAATTTTTGACAAATAATTTATGTATGAATTTTATTTAATTGTATGAGTGGCTATTAATTTATTTATATTGTTGAGTCATTCAAACATGTATGGATTTGTTAAATATATCTGCTAAAGTATTTCTATTTTAGTATTTTTTAATTAGTTTTTACTTCAGATATTTCATAATGATGAAAAAAATATTAATTATTGGTTAATATCATGGATTATACAATGATACAAAACATTTTAATATAATTTTGTTCTAAGATGTTAGGCATTCACGCCATAATGACCACAATTTGCATCACGAGATCCAAAATACTCATAACTGCAAAGACCTAAATGCAAGCAATTACAATTTAAAACCTTCGTAGTTTGTATTTGTTTTTTCCATTACTAATAGTATCATTGTGGGAGTACCACTTTGCAAGCCACAAACCCCATTCCCTCACTATAATACTATACCATTGAGCCATTTGCTACTACCTAAACCAACTCCATTCTATCATATCCGCAAACATCCATCTCCTTGTTTGCTTCATCAAATCACCAATATAACTTCACCTCGCTTTGTCTTTTACTCACTATGTCACCAATGAAGGAACATTAAGCCCACTGATCAGACCATGAACTACATCAGTCATCACCCTCCCTTTATATCTTTTCTACACAGGAACAAAGGCAAGCAAAAGGAGAAGACATTTTTGTTTGAGTTTGCAAACCATTCAAAAGCTATAACAAGAACCAATACAACAATTGGTAATATATTTTTTCTTTCTTTTCTCAAATTATTCCAATCTCTAACTACTACTTTCTTTCATGTGAACACATGCTATCGCTCTATTTTCTTCTCATACTATAATAATAATAAAAAGGACAAATTACATTAAGGTCTGTTTAAATATCATTCATACCCCTTCTACTTATTAACTGAACACTAACCTCCCTTTATGAGAAGTGATATCTTTAACCTTTTTGTTAACAAAAAGTTCAATTTGATATATTTCACCATTCTCTACTTAAATGAATGCATGAATCACTCCATCATAACTACTTTCAATTGCATTTTTAATCATTGTTAGACCCTGCATTCAAATTCACCAAACCCAACCAAGCTATACATTGTTTTCCATTCTGAACATATGGAGTAGTAAAAAATGACTGCAAAACTGTATATATGTATACATATACATATATATATATATACACACACACTCACATATGTAAACACGAATGAATGACAAAATTACACATGTCCAGTAAAGCATGACTTTTAACAGAAATGGATATTAATAATATAAATAATGCAAATAATGGATATTAATGAAAATAAAATTGACAATAATAATGAAACAAAATCCCACACCTCCAGCAACTTGGTTTTCATGGTGAATAGATGATGGTGTTGTGGTGATCTCATGGAAATGTGTGAGTTGCGTGGTTTGGTTTACATGGGGAATGACAAAAACACAATATTACTACATGGTAGTAGTGATAGAGGGTTTCGATAGAGTGAATAGTGGTGTGAAAGGGATGTGGTGTGATGCTTCCTTTGTGTTTGGCTTTGGTTCGAGATGAGTTGTTCACGATAGCATGGTTCAAGTGTGTTGTGGAGTTTGAAGGGTAGGTGTTGTTGGTCATTTGGTGTGGGATAATGGACCAATGGTAGTCATGACATGGAAGGGATGGTGTTTAGGTGGGTTTTCATGGAGCTAGGTTCCAATTACCATGGCTTCATGTATCTCTTCTCCCTCTTTTCTTTTTTTTTAATTTTTTGGAAGATTAAAATCTCATCACAATAGAGAAAAAGAAGCACCAAGCATGGCAAAATAATGGAAATAGATGCAAGCAAAGTTTAAGTCTTTATTCTTTCTTTTCTTTTTCAAACTATAATTAAGGTTGTCAATGTGAGTGCAAGTCAGTGTTTGTGAGAAACTAGAGGAAGAAGATTTCAATTTTCCCTAATAAAAAAGTAATAGTGATGGAACCAAAAACAAGCAAACAAAACAAATAAGATGCACTGAATCCTAGAATCCCAACATAATAATCCCACCATACACTACAACATTAAACATGTGCCACATACCTAACACACGAAACATTTGTCTTATTTTTTATTTTATTTATGCATTTTCTTTCATTTATCTTATTGTTTATTGTATTATATGCATGTTCTTATTATGGTGAATGTTGGTCACGAATACATTACAGTTGTCAGATGGAGGTTGAACAAAGCAACAACATTGATGATTTTCAAAGGGGCAGTGGTTGTCAAAAGCTAATGACAGGGTGACTACAGTTGCAATAGCAATGATGGCTATTGGAGCTATTAAAGAAAAACTTGTGGAATAAATATGTGCCTTTAAGATCCAATTCCTCATGTAACAACCATCATCATATTTGCAATTGCAGTCTTTTTGGATATTATGTAAGGAATTCAAAATCCAATTTCTCATATAATTATGGCTACAATGTTTTCTATAATTGCTCCAATAACCATCATCATTGTTGCAATTGCAATCTTTTAGATATTTATGTTATGAATAAATGTGTACGTTCAATATCCAATTCCTTATATAATCAATTCTAGTTTTAATAGTAAAGCATTATTTTTGGGTTTCGTTATCATATTTTACTGTTTAAATTTAATAGTTGATTTGATATGGTCTTTGATTAAAACTCAAGACTTATTATCATAGTAGAGATAATGATAATGAGAAATGTAACATCCTCTCTTTTCCTAGTTTTTTGAAAATAATTAAATAAATGATATTAATATCTTTATAATTAGTAGTATTTTAGATACAATTTTAATATTATACTTGCAAGTATTGATGAAATTATAAAAAATAATTATAATAACATTTGAAAGAGGTTTTATTTATTTGAGTTTGAGAGAAGTTTTGTAAACTTAAATGAATCTATTCTTAGACTCAAATTAAATATTAATAGTTTGTTTGTTAAAAATATTCATATTATTAATAGCGGGTTTGCATTTATTTTACTTCTAATTATATGTGTGATTTGCAATTACTGATTAAGTGCACAATATGTTTTTATTGCTAATGAATACCTTTCAATATTAATAAATTCCTTTAATATAGCTTATTATCTATTATATATTATATATTATAAAAGAAACTTTTGCAACATAAGTAGCTATCACGTGACATCATTATATTCATTTTTTTGGCCTAAATTTCACAAATATTTTTATTTTTTACTTCATAAAAATATATATTATATTTAATTATAATAATTAAGACGTTTATAACAAGTATATATTCTAATTAAATTCATCAATTAAATCATTAAATCTTAAATAGTTGTTGATTTATATAATATGGTAATTAATTTATTAAATTTTATGAAATATTTTATAATTATTGTAACTTTTTTTTTATTATCACGATTTATGGTAATTTTGACCAATATATATTTTCATTTGAATAATTAAGATAATTATGACTTACATATATATACACATACATACATACATACACACACACACACCACACACACATACACACACACACACACATACATACACACACACATACATACATACATATATATATATATATATATATATATATATAGATAGATAGATAGATAGATAGATAGATAGATAGATTGACCAATATATATTTTCATTTGAATAATTAAGATAGTTATGACTTACATATATATACACATACATACATACACACACACATACACACATACATATATATATATATAGATAGATAGATAGTTAGATTAAAAGTTAACAATTGTATTCTGATTCAAATTTACAACATATTCAAATTAGGATTATATTAAATTAATGTAATAAGGTAATTAGCAATATTTATGCTTTGAACATTCAATCATTCCTTTTTAAAATATTGAATTATTATTATAAATAATTTATTGTGTGAATACTAGGCCTTATGATAACATGTCTTTCAATTTTGATTCCATTGTAGATATCAGTGTTTAGGATTATTCACCTATGGAATCTTCAAAACTTTAAGGCCTTCATTTTTTTTACTTGTTTCACGTTTTTATTGTATATTTATTTTATTTTTATAGAATTCATTTTTTTTGTTTTATACTTTTGTCCTTTTTTTGTCTTCTTTCTACCTTTTTTTCTTCGTTCTCTTTGAATTCATTTAAAAATTTTTCCTAATATTGACATTTACATGATGATATTATTTTCTTATTCTATATAATTCAACTATCAATTAAAATACATAAATTGATTAAAGGAAGGGTTTAATATAAGAAGATAAAAACATATAACTATGTTATAATAATAAGGTTTAATATTTCTTTTTTTATAATTTTAATTTTATTTTTTTCTTTTTTCTTTCTGAGAAGTATTTCTTTTATTATTCTTTTAATTTTTTTAAGTTTCATCTTTTCACCTTTTCTATTTTTATTATCTTCTTGCTCTAGATTAATGTTGTATCGTTTTTGTTTTTTTTTTTTGACTAGTTTTAAAAAAATTAAAACATTTAGAATTTGAATTTTCTATGCTAACATTATTTAATAATTTTTACAATTTCAATTATTAACAAGGAGTAAAAACTTAAAAAGGGTGTTTCACAAAGAGAAAAAAAAAAAAGGATCCCATAGTGATGCAAAAACAATTTTACTCTTTCTCCTTCACTATACACGCATATGCACACACACATACTCATACACCATTTTTGTATAAATTATTGTTATAACTAATATTTCTAATATTTCATGCATCACATGCCAAAGAAATATATATTGCTAAATGTATTAATCATTTTTTATTTGATAATCACTTTATTATTTTCAATTTTTTGTTTAAATTTTAAAACATATAAAGAATATTTTATTTATTAAATCTTATGTCAATTATTATCATCACAGTAATTCTTTTTTTTAATCATAAAAAAACTATTCTTTTTTCTCTAAAAATAATTTTTATTTTATTATCTTTTAAGTAATTAATAAAAGAAAATAATTTAATAAAACAGTAATTTGGATATCAAATAAGATTATGTTTAGATCAAGATATTATATAATTAGTTTAAAATTTTTTAAATGACATACATAATAAAGAATAACTATAAATATGAAACCAAAATATCAATAAAAAAATATATTTAGACAGCAATAATTTATTCAAGTGCCTACAAATTTAATTAGCTTGTTGTTTGATTAATGCTGTCTTTTCTCTTATTTTTGTTATCTAGCAGAAACCAAATTTTAAATGATAAAATCAATTATTACAAACTATATTATATATAAGTTTTTAATTCATAGCAACATTAAATTGAGATTAATATATATGTATAAATCTACTCTATACTCATACATATTCATAAAATTAATAATTTATAAAAAAAAACATGTTTAATACTTAGAATAATATAAGACATTAAAATTTTAACATCATGACTTAAGGAAATTGGAATGAATTGTGATTACAAATTTTTACCATTAAATTGTATCATTTTGTACATATTTTAATATGATAAAAATAATATCATGATTATCAAAAAAGTGGGAAAAATTATAAATAATGAACAAATTAATAATTAAAATTAGGAATAGTGTATGTGAGGATGATGCCTACCCAATTTTAATGTAACATAGAATACATCAGAAAAAAAAAGCTAATATATCATAAACTAGAATTTCTATTGTAAAAAATAGGAAATCAGATCAAGATAAGATGATTTTTTTTACTTGAAATAAATATATTTAAAAGGAATGAATAAGAATTTAAAATATAACAATGTAATCTAAAATATATCATTCTTAATCATACTGAAATTTTTAGATATTATCTAATTCGTTATTACTAAAGTTTAAAACTATATACAAAGTAATTTTTTTTTGTCATATAAATATTTTAATTCAAAGAAGAATCTTCATTATCAAAAGTTGTAACTGTTTTTTCTTTTTAATTTACATACGTTAAAACTAAGGATAGTTTTTATCATCATAAATGAGACAAAACATAATCACACTAAAATATATAAAGACTTAATTTATTAATTTCCTAAAATAAACTTATTTAATAGAAAATAAATAAGAATTTAACATATATAGATGTAATTTAAAATGTATAAACCACCTTAATTGTATTATACTTTATTTGAGTCTTATTTAATTCGTTATTATTAAAGTTTAAAAGAAAACAAATTGATACTTTTTAGATAACAATTGATACCTATTTGTTGTAAAAATAACTCAATTTAAATAACCTATCGTCACAATCGAAAACCATAGTTTGTAATATAATGGAATAGCTTCTATATAAGACCAAAAATAGCAAAACAAATGGCCATTAATTTTCATAATAAAATGTTCTAATTGGAGAATTATGATCAACATTTGATAATCAAAACTGAAAAACTTGCTACTTTATAAAACAAGAAAGAATTGAATCACATGTATAATAAGAAATAAATATCTGATATATGAGCAAAATTTAAAAAAAAAATCCTGAAGAAATAGTAATCAAGATTAAAAGCAATATTATAAATGATATCTGAGGAAAGTTGTTTAAAATTTATTATTTATAATCTATTATAAAAGAAGATTTTGCCACATAAGGTGATGCCATGTAGCATCACCATGTTTATCTGTTTTTCGCCTAAATTTTATTGATTTTTAAATAGTCTTTTTTAATTCATAAAAAATAATATTATATTTAATTATAGTAATTAAGATAATTATAACAAGTATATGTTCTAATTAAATTAAAAAATAAAATCATATGTAGATTTTGATTTATATAATATGGTAAACAATTTATTAAATTTTATGAAATATTTTTCAATAATTATGGATACTTTTTTTATTTTCATGATTTTATAATTATAATTATAATAATTACTGTAAATTACACTAGGTATGTTCCCAGGAAAGAGAGGTGGGTCACAACGGACATTCCTAAATACCAAGTCTTTCCTAGCCAGAACATTTCCTAGACATGTACTTTTCACATTACTACACCCTAACCAGTAACAGTAATATTGTTATAAATATTCTCTTGGTAGATATGTAGGCTATCTCTGTCTAGCTTTCTAAAGTAAGCTAGTCGTCTTAGATGTCCATTACCTTTTTATGATATTAGTCTATGCTTAATATTATTGTTATTTATCTTACACTTCTATTTTTCAACAGAAAATGTAAGAGCACACGGCACAAATAATAGTCAAGACCATACCCCAGGCTTGACAAGAAAGAACTGCTTTGATACCACTAAATGTGACACCCAAATTAATTAAACTAATTTTAAGATGACTTTAATTTTATTTATTTTTAATTTGAAAATGTAGATTAGATTTTTTTAAAATTAAACTTATTTAATTTTGATCTATTTCGAAAACTTTTATCTAAACTTATAAATTATTTTACCATGTCAAAGATTATTTACGACATGTTAATGAAATCAATATATAACATGTGATCGTAATACACAAACATACTGCATCGTATATCATACATTATAACAAACATACATCGTTGTTATAAGTATTATATAGTAATTCAGAGTACCAAAAATATAAATGGTTGCATATACATCTGCCAAAAAGAAAGTCCTAACTACCCACCTATATATACAATCAAAATAAAAAGGCCTTGGTCAAAGCTGTGAACTATCTACAAACCCTAAAATCACCTAGAGGTGCCAAAAAGCTAAGTCCATGCTAGATCCCTCCAAGGAGTCCTCTCCATCATTTGTCTCTTGTAAGCCTCTAAATCCTCCATGGCCTGTACATGCCCATTGGGCATATGGTCTCCATCCCTATGATGTTCGGAATTGCTCGAAGAGAAGAGAAGCTCAACCATTCATTCTCCATACCAAGCTCATAGATAGAACAATGTGGTGGTGAATCGACTTGTGGCTGCTAGACTGGTGGATCAAGAAAATAGTAGTGAATATATGGGGCCTGAATAGGATCGAGCACAATGTCATCAATTGGTGGATCTCCCTAAAGAGGGAGCTCAGGCATAGGAAAATGTCCTCCATAAGATGGTCCTCAAGGGCAGGAGGTGGTGGTTGTGACACCCTTTACCCCAAAGCTAATTATTAAATAAATATTACGAAAATATAACATACTTTTCATTGTAAAATAAAACGATAGTTTATAATCTTTTTCTTCACACGATAAAGGACATCACATGCACAACTCACATTTACTAAAGCTCTATAAGATGCTTTATTGATTAACCAAATGATGGTGGCCCATAGTTGACCATACAAGTCCAAATAAAATAA